>JALLAR010003054.1:0-12854 GCA_036939335.1 Conticribra guillardii
ATAACAAAGCACCGAGCGAAAACAAACCTCGCCTCAAACAAAAATCTCATAATGGCCATCACCAAACTATTCAACAATGGCACCCTATCCACCCTGGGGTTGATCCTCAGCGCCTACTCCATCTATGTCGAACACAAGGTGGAACACAAATCGGAGAATCCCGAAGATGAATTCGCTGCACTTTGTGATATTGAGGCGATTGGCGCCAGTTGCAGGTGAGCGAGCTCCGAGCGTGGCGGTGATGGTGGCGGTGGTGTTTGTTCGCATCGCACTCGTGTTTCCTGCCATCGACAGGTGCCTATTGATTGTAGCCTGTCAATTGAACGAGATGTCGTCTCCAATCGAGGCCGACAGCTTCCGTCGTTACTAAGCGATGCTTGTGTGTGTCATGCGGTGTTACTGTAGTTGACAGTCGTAGTTTCGAGTGATTTATCATGAAAAAGGAATTGAGCAATGATGTTTGAATCAGCTACTCTGAATGCGGGATTAGTCTCCCGTGTCTTCATCGAAGGCGTGTGAAGCTACAATTTATCAACCCCCTTGTACTTTCGAGCGATGATGTCTGAATCAGCTACTCTGAATGCGGGATTAGTCTCCCGTGCCTTCATCGAAGGCGTGTGAAGCTACAATTTATCAACCCCCTTGTACTTTCGAGCGCAGGGGTATGAGCTCAATTCATTTTTCAATCATTACTGTTATCGGAGGCGTGAGGGATTTTGTTGATTGTGTTTTTGATACTTGAGAATAAAAATCTGTATTTTGCTTGTAAGCAATGATGTCTGAATCAGCTACTCTGAATGCGGGATTAGTCTCCCGTGCCTTCATCGAGGGCGTGTGAAGAAGCAAAATTTCAATCCTCGCATGTAAATGTGGGGTGTGAGCTTACTATGTTGTGCGCATGTGTTATTTTTCAATTACTATTTATTATTGTTAATCAATTCATTTCGACTAATGTTGCGTTTAATGCATTTTTCTCCTCCGTTGTGATTGTTCTTTCTCTTCCATTAAAATAGCGCTGTCTTTTCTCTCCCAGAAGGAAAAATGCTATCATTTTTCGGTATCGTGCCTCATGGGCATATGCTCGACCTTCCAAATGGGTATTTAGGCATGCTTTTCTACACTTTCATCCTGCTCAGGTATAACACCGTGGGCGCGAAAAACAATGGTCCGTTATTATTTCAACCGATTGTGAACTTGATGCTATCATTCTTATCCTTTGCATCGAGTATATTTTTGGCGAGAAAGTTGTATATTATTCGAGAAATTTGCGTGCTTTGTTTATCAACCCATATCATCAATACTACCATATTTTATCGATCAATAAAAGAAGCTTTTGGGAATACTGCTTCAGGAGGGAAAGTGAAGGAACAATAATGATCATATGGAGTCAGTTAATTCGGAACCTCGCAATTCCCCCTCACTGCAATAGTTTAGAAGTGCTGGCAAGCAGAATAGGTGATCATGTGCAGTCATTTAATTCGGAACCTCGCAATTATCCTTCACTTCAATAGTTCAGAACTACTGGCAGGCACAAAAAATTCTAGAGCTAATGCATGGTCAATCAGCACTAACTCATAGCAATAGCGTGGGCATCAAAGCTTCACGATTCTGCTGGGCTGCAGGGGAGAGTAGCCTGCAACTCATTTGTACATAAAATAGGTTTTGTTTATCAGACTAACTAAGTAGTGTTCACCATCGTATTCTTCGTTTTTCCTGTTTTCCCCAATCCGATAGAAAGGAGAATGAATTATCTGCCAAGTCATTCTCAATCTCTTTTCCATTCTCTTTACCGCGAGATCCTTCTCTGTGAGTACTAAGTGCAGCATGATCAAGTGTCCTTCTCGGTCCATTGCGAGTCCCATTATTGTTCAATTGGGGCAGATTTAGACCGCTATCATTCGTTCGTTTTGTCCGTATTGCAGATAATCCAATCATGCTTGACCTAAGTTTCTTACGATTGGAAGATGCGCTGCCCGTACTACTTTTATCATCTTTTGCCTGAATGGGTGGTGGAAAGGTAACATCAGGACTTGCTATTATTTCCGAATCTGATTCGTCAGATTCTTCCGACTCCACAGAATGATTCATTACTCTTTCGGCACGCCGCCGAAGTTCTGTTTCTCTTCTGGCCTTTTCCGTAGCTTGGATTTTTGTCAGTATTTCTCGTCTCTTGGTGTTAAGACGTTCTGTGCGTTCGTCCAATTGAGAAAATTCTAACTTCTTTATCCCTTTTAGTGTTGGTTGGCAATGGTATCTCCAATATGCTTGTCGAAATGCCTTTGTTCGGGTCTGTAATTCATTTGGCGGAACTAGTATCTCAGATGAACACGGTGCGTGTATTCTTTCGTCGAGACAAGGGAATTGGGGCTTGTCATTATCGCATCCAACTCCTAAAATGTCCAATGACCCTTTGCGTCTGCTCTTACGGCTGCCGCCTTCTCTGGACTTCAAATACTGCATTCTGCAGTGGTACATAATCCCTCGGCTTGCATCACTCGAAAGTGATGATCCTGTGTGATCATTTTGATGACTACTCATTCGAACGGATGACATTATTTTAACTCAATAATGTTGCTGTGGCATCGCAATGTTATTACTTTCGCCACCAATTGTGAAGATTAATGTTGCCGCGTTTGTCCTTTCTGTTAGAAACAAGAAATCCGCTTAAATTTCTTTCGGCGGCGCTTCATTGTCGTGGACATGTTTGTCGAATGGTCGAGGCTTGATGAACGTGAAACCATCTAAAAATAGTTTTAAAAACTTGATCGCTCCAAAAAGTTTAAAGCCAAATTTCTTGGCTCATATCGTAGTAAATAAATAAATACTGATCGCATTGTTTTTCGTATGGATTTGACTGCTGAATGGTGAATACCCAATTTACTATCGACCCAGTGATTGCTACTTAATGCATTCTAGTGTGTATGCTTTTAAGCATTTGTGCAAAACAGTTAAATCATGACTTAAATTGCTTTTTGTATTGTACCATAAAAACATGTAGAAACCTCTTTATATTATTAATTTGATCACTTTGCAAAATATTACTTGTTCACGGTACGGCGTTTTGGGGGCAACTCACTATTCTTTAGACGAAGCACTTCATTATCTGATGATAGTTGTTCATTTTGTGATTTGAGTAAGTGCATTCTCTTCCTTGAGTCTCGTATTATCCTCCTTGAGTTGTTGCATCTGCTTAGCTTCCGATTCCAAGCTGGCATAAAGTTGTTGCATTCTGACTTGTGCTTTCTCTCAAGCTGTTTCATTCTGATTTGTAGCGTAGTGAAACTGAGCAACTGTGGCAAGTTCCAGTGACGAATAAACCAATAGCTCCCATCAAGATAATTGCTGAGCGATGTTACATACCTTCCAATAAAGTGTCAGCTACTTCGCTGGAAGTTCATCAATATTGTTGGGGGTCAAACTTGCAACTAAAAAATCTCCTTGACCTTGCAAGACAGTAGACAGACATTTTCAATAAATGAAAGCGTAAGAAGAATAGTAAGTAGGGTCATCCTGCAGTTTTCCTATTGGGCTGTTTTGGATTCAACTTTTGGATGGTGAATTTGCAATGGTGTTTCGACGTTTCATATTTCAACCAAGTGATGACTGTTTGATTCAGTATTCATCGTAATTAATTCATGGTGTTTGAAATAAAAATGTTAAGTGATAGATTTATATTTAAGTATGTACTATCCCTCTCGCAATAATAGGCTTATATCAGCGAATGTTGCTACATTTGCTATCAATATTTACTTCTTGCTCTTTTCTTTATCTCTAAGTGCATCCATTCGAACGTTATGGTCCGCTAAATTGCGCAGAGTAATCCCGCCATTATTGGCAGGTTTGAATCGTTTCCGTAGGGGAACTGATTTATTATGATCCCTGTGGTGATTGTGACCCGGGGATGGTTGAGGGCCCTGTTCCTTATCATCGTCCGATGAAGAGTTGCTGGAACTTCCACTCCCATTGACTTTCATTTCATCGCTGAGTCTTTCAGCAGAGCTTGAGGATTCTTCCGTGTCGAACGGATTGGTGGTGCATCCTGATCCTGAGGATGTATCTGTTTTTCTCAGTCCATGAGGAACAAAGGATACCCGGTTGCAATTTTTTGGCGACTGCTGCTTTTGTCTCTTCGCTACATGTCCAGGTTCATTTTTGTCCAGAATATTTTCATTGTAATTGACAGATGATCCGGCGGTGAGACTGGAGGAGCATCGTGAAGTCACCTTAGTAGCAACAGTGGTAGTGTCGCCTTCACTTGACGATGTGGATGGTGCAGTATCTTTGCTGGATTCTCCCAAGGAGGTTTTTGAGCGCTTGCGTTTGCCTTGAGAAATGTGTCCCTCCACTTTATTGTTGTCTTTGCCAATGCCTTGCTGCTGCTGCATTTCTTCTTCCCTTCGCACTTTTTCGAGTGCCTCGGCATGGCCTTTGCGTAGTGCATTGAGCAATTCATTTGTAATTGCGTTGTTAATTGCTGGAGGATTTCCATTTGATCTTGTTCCAGTAGCTGATTGTGTGGAACTATTATTATTTGGGGTACTACTATGCAATGCATTCTTTGGTGGTGATGGCTGAAGCACTTGAGTTTGCACATGTAGTTGTACTTGCTGTTTTTGTGGTTGTGAATGAATTGGCTGATGAATGGATGGAGGACTTGAGGATTGGGAGGAATTGTTCGAATGATTGGCATTCCCATTATTGTACTGAGGATTGGTAAATGTGATAGTTGTTGGCTGGGCAATTGGAAGCAACCCTTGGTTTCCAACATTGGTGTTATTGGCAGGTGCGGCTGGTGCCGAAGGAGACGGAAGTGTGGCTGCTGCTATTGGTGCTGCAGCCATAGGTGTAAGTTGCATACTTTGTAAAAAGATGGATGGATTGACTCCAAATCCAGGAGCACGTGTCGTCGTTTGCTGGTGTTGTTGCTGTAGCTGCTGCTGCTGCTGCTGCGACATTGGAGTATAAGATAAAAATGATTGAAGAAGCTGTGGCTGAATTTGCCTCATTGTCGTTGGTGATAATGCCGCCAGTGCATGTAACTGTGCTGATATTTGAATGAGCAATGCTTGTGCCAACTTTTCGTTATTGTTTCCTGCATAGGATGCACCACTGTGAAAGTAATGTTGAATGATTGGATTCAGTGTTGTTAGAAAACCTTTGCCAATCGCATAAAGAAACAAAATGAGATACAATTATTACCAATAGGTGCTACTTACTCTGTATTATTTCCAGCAGGCGCAGGATGGTGTGTATGTTGTGTGGCAGCAGTGGTAGCGGCAGCTGCTGCTGCTGCAGCTTGAGAATTAAACATCATTTGTTGCCAATTGAACAAAGCAGGATGGAATTGTGGATGTGTAGCTTGTTGTGCTTGAGGCGCTTGAGGTGCCGGAGCAGCTGCAGCTGAAGGCTGGGCAGCTTGATATTGTTGCTGCTGCGGCTGTTGGTGTTGCGGCTGCTGCGGCTGCGGCTGCGGCTGCTGGACAAAGGTAGGTACNGCTGCGGCTGCGGCTGCGGCTGCTGGACAAAGGTAGGTACAACCGATCCGGTAGGTGATGTCCCAGTGGAATTGGGAGCACCAGCTGCTGCAGCAAGTTGTGCATTGTGTGCCAAGGATGCTAGAAAAGATTGAGCTGCTGCAGCAGTCATTGCGGGGTTATTCATCATGTTGTCAGCAGTTGTCGCAGGCGCAGCTTGATGATGATGATGAACTTGAGCAGGAGCAGGAGCATTCGCATTGACGCCATTCGCAGTTGGTGGAAGTGCAAAGGCCATTTGAGGAAAATTTGGTACACTTGGAACCATTGCCGGTTGCTGCTGCTGAACATTCGTGGGCGCTTGAACATCAGCATGAGCGTGTGCATGTACATGCGGATGGTGATGATGATGCTGCGCTACTACTGGATTCACACCAACCACTGAACCTGCATGATTCGACAGTACAACTGGCTCGCCAATGCCACTTCCGATCGAAACATGCGAACTACTCGTCGGATTGGTCGGAGGCAAAGGCACACCGACGCCCTGCTCCAGCCTCATGTGAAATCGTTGTTCCAAATGATCAATTTCTGATTTCGCCCGTTCAATATCCTGCCTTGAGAACTTGGGGCTTTCGCACAAGTGACGTATCCGTTTGCCCAGACAGGATGCGCCCGCGTACTTTTTGGTGATGCGCATTGGATCGCAGCGGAGTTTTTCGGCGAGGTGAGATCGGAGGGTTTTGCCTTCGGGAAGGACCATGAGACCGGAGCTGAAGTAGTGGATGACTCGGGTGGTGTATTCTTCTTCCTCGGCCTGTGTGGTGAATATTGGATCGGGAAGCGTAAAAGTCAGTTGGCGAAATGGGCATTAAACTTGAAACAGCCAGAGCAAGAAGCACGAAATGAAAAAAGTACTTGAAACGACAATATGAAAAGAAAACGTACCGTCCATTTCCCTTTCCTCAACCCGGTCTTTTTGTCGTCACCACTTCCAGAATTTCTGCTAACCGATTCGTCTTCGCTCGTCTCGTCCTTTGATTTGCCTCCTTTACTGGAGTCGCCCGTGGAGAACGTTCGGTCTTTCTTCTTTGAGCTGCGCTGTCGGGCGTCACTATCAACTGAACCTCTTCTGCTGATATTCTCTTGAACGGCAGTCGTGGAGTCTGACGACGAAGTTACAGACGCGTCACTGCTCGTTGCTGCTTGATGCTGTTGAGTTTGTTGCTCGGCAAATTCTCCTAAGGTCGCTCTTCCGGAGGATGCATATCGATCACGCAAGTGATCATTGCTCGCGGTTGCGGCGAGAACTTGAAGGGCGCCAAGCAACGACGATTGCCCGTTGTGGTGCTGCATGTCATCTTCGTCGCAAATTGGTTTTGACCCGGCGCTTGCCTGCATTCTGTTGGTGATTCTTATTGGAGACTGTTTTTGTTGCAATTCAATTTCTTGCTCGCTTTAGCTGTTGATGTCCGGGGCGTTGATATTGTTGTTGGATGGATGCTTTGCGATTGTCGCGTATTCTGGCGGTGTTGCTACCTCTTGCATTCCTTGTCTTGTGGGTTGGTTTTTATTGTTGGTTTGTGGTCGAAATTGTTTATGGAACACATACAGTGAACTTGCTTTGTGCACATGTTGTTTCCGTGGTAGAGTTTATCAGGATGAATCTAATAATCGTGATGATGTCATCGTATGTCCTTGTATCTATGTTGCTGTAGCATGGTGTATGTCCACAAGAACTCATCTAAGAAAAGACAATAATAATTATGTTCCGCACATACAGAGTTGTTATCAACGCATGCGATGCATAGCACGAGTAATTCTGATTTACCATCTGTTTAAGTGCAAAAGAGTCGAGACTCGAGACACCTAAGAGTTGAACTTCGTTTGTTACCTTCCGCCGTTAATTGCCATGAGTGCGTCATTAAAGGATGTAAAATAAAAGGGAAAATAAAAAAGCTCACCCGTAACAATCTATATGTTGCGCGCTATCTAAACATTTCCCGTAAGGCATGTTGTGCAATTCATGACGTCATATTTTCACATTAAAAAAAATCAATAATTAATTACTTATTTACAAAAAAGTGCGTCAGTGCTTGCAGATGATGTTGACAGACATCATCAAAGAGTTTTAGATAGAGTAAATGAGTTGGAATCTCCATTTTCGCATGGTTTTGACTTCAATTCGAGCAAACCAAGCGAAGCTAGCTCCTAAAAACTCTCGATTATTTGTCCCTTTAATGAATTCTGAATGACGAAATGAAATCTCTACGTCTGCGAAAATGGCAGTGCGTCAGTACAACAATATTTACATCGAAAAATCGCTATTTATTCCTATCTACGTAGAAAAAAATGGGTGTCAAATAATTATTACGTCCGGCTCTCCGTCATCGAACGGTACTAGTAGGGCACATCATAGAGGCATCTCTAGAGAGAGTATCGTAGAGAGAAACATATTGCGTGTTGACGCCTTTATTACGCTTCAATCTAAACAGGGTTGAATGAAGAAATATTATGACGGCAGAAGGATCTCAAACATAGTAGTAGAATCCGAAGAAATTCAACAATAGTCTTAAAAATTGATCGGAATGCTTCTTACATCTTCTATCGTACGAACAGATTGATGACCAACAGATGGAGTTAATTATCTATTCCAATGTTTCCGAAAATGATGTCATCTCAGCGATAACAAAACAGATGTATTTGCTCATACTTTCACAATTATTTAACGATAGACGTCATTATGGAAAATGATGTCAGTGAATTTAGCAGATGGCTATCTATTCCTATGTGAAAGAAAATGATGTCATCGAGTTGTGAATGTTCGTCACACTAATCTTTGTCGTCATTGAGAAATAGTATTTTATTTCGAGAGGGTTTTCAAACTCTTTGTTCATTTGTTTTTCATGTTCATTCTCACCTTTTTAGTTGCAACTCCTTGCATTTCTGTATGTATGTAGTAGGTATGTAGTATCATACATAGAGATAATCCTTGTTGTATTTGCATGTCTGTTCCAACTTCCAACTTCCTGCAACTCCAAGGGCATTTGTTATTGGTGGACTGCAACTTCTTTTTGTTCTTTGCACTTTGCACATGGCTGGCTCCTGCTGAAACTCTCTTGCTCTCTCCAAACTCCAAAGGCTTGTCTCTGCATCATGGGCATCTTCCTTCTTGTGCCATGCAACTTCCTAAAAAATTAGTGGGCTGCAACTTATTTTTGTTCTTTTTGCAGATGGCTCTATCCAAGAGGAGACCTGTGGTGCTTTTTTTGGTTGGGGATTGGTGGGCGGCTCCAAATTCTGTAATTATCAATTTTATACTGTTTAAAACGGTTTGATTTAAATATTTATTATGCATTTATCATTTCTACAAGAGCCACCCCCGATCCCTAATCTTGACATCTTAATTAATTAGGAGTCACATTGGAGGTCACAGTATAGATATATACACCCTATTGCTATTAAATCTACTCATGGCTCTCTCCAAATTTATTGTATCTGTATCATGGGCAATAGATACAAGTGTTAGTAATACTTACTACCCTAATTGTTGGTGATAGAATATCGACCATTCCATTACGTATACTCTAAAAAATTCTGATTATATTATGTATACTCTAAAAAATGTGATTACATATCAGGTAGCTCAAAAAGTCAGTCGCAAAGGCTTGTCAGAAAACATTATGTCCGTCTTTAGCATGCATACGTCACCGATAACCGATAAACTGTTTACGTATCGGATTTCATTTATGTATACTCTAAAAACTATCGGACATATTATGTACACTCTAAAAAATGTGATTACGTATCACATATTCTATCAGCAACAATCAGGAATCAGGGTACTCATCTTGTGTGAAATCATATCCCAAGTAGTTCATTTCTTGCTTGTCCAGTTATAGTTATAGTAAAGTAATGTAGAACTCAGTACAAACAATAAACATAGTTTGCTTTTCCTCAAGATACACTCCAAAAAAACTTTCTTTTTTATTTTTAGGCAGTAATGAAATGAAACTTATTATATAACAATAATTCCCCAAATTCCAAAAAGTCATCCAAAACGGATCTTGTTTGATGCCTCTGTATCATCACCACCACTCTTATGTAAGATATAGTAAAGAAATTAGTCACACTTTAAGAGTTACTATCACATTGAAACTCAAGCTGCTGCTCTATAATGATTAATTATAGTGAAAACATACCAAAACACTCTGGCACAAATGTGTCAATTTGACTGGCATATTTGTAATGTTATTGTGTCCTTACTGCATATTTTTTGCTAATAGATACATAGAATCTCAATACCAAATACAAAATTTTTTTTATTCATGTTGTCCGTGGACAATGCAGACAATTGTTTGCTCTCAACTAGCTTGAGAATATGAACTCTACCAACAAAGAAGAAAGAAAAAATGACACAATTCATGGTCATGCAATGATAGTGAATACTACTAAAAACATTTTTCTATTTTAAGATTGACGCTTGCTGCTGGTGGTGTGTGATGTTATGGTTATCTGGATCTAGCCTGCTGCTGTTAATGTTAAACACTTGATTTATTACATTTTCAATGCCAGACTTCTTCATGTTATGTATACAAGAGTTTGCAACCATCACTAGCAAATTTGCCGGAAACCCATTACTAGATATTCACTGCAACTGCTGAAGATAGAGGTAGAGTTTACGTTAGATTTTAAGATCTTTTGCAGAATGTGTTTCTGGCTTGGCTTATTATGGTACACAATCAGTAAGCATGCAACAATTCATGTTTTTATTTTCATGCCAATTCGTATTTACAGGGTTTCAAATAAGTAAAGTTAACTTATAAGTAAAAGTAAAGTAATTTTATTTCTGGGTTACTTAGGCTTACTTATACTTGGGGCTTACTTAGGTATGCTTTCTTAGGTTTAATCATACTTTGGTTTACTTATAGGCATTGGCTTACTTAAGTCAGATATTGAAGAAAAGGACCATGCCATTCAATACCAATACAGCGTTTTAACTCACATTGTTTTGCCTGTTTTCTTCCTAATTTGCCCCACTTGAAAAGGAATTTGCTAAAGAGGAATGGCAGGGTCCATTTAGTAAGTTACACATATAGGTGACAATTTCACAGCTGCCACAACAGCGGCTCGTGTGGCATTAACTATCACATTGGCAGATTAGGAGGGCCTAATCTGCCACTCCTGTGGTCCTAATAACTAGTAGTCTAGTTTATATATGCATGTACACAAGTTTATTGCATTTATAATGCTGTCAGTAGAGTATTTGCATTTAAGATAATATGGAATATGCCAAGTGAATTAAGCTGAAGTTTTTTAGTTACTACCTAGTTTTATTAAAACGTGACACTTGTTAGGACTTACTACACTTAGATTTTTCAGAAATATAGACTTTTTACTATTACTTACTAGATTTTTCTTTAAATCGAGACGTGTTTTTACTTATACTTAGATTTTACTTTAAAAACAAGACCTGTTTGTACTTTTGCTTAGATTTTGCTTTAAAAACCAAGACCTGTTTTTACTCTTACTTAGATTTTACTATTAAAAATGTAATTTTTTTACTTATACTATACTTAGATTATACTTACAAAAAAACAATATTTTTCTACTTTTACTTTTTTTAAGTATTAGTACTTATTTGAAACCCTGCCTATTTGTATTCGTATTCTATTGGCCAAAACTGTATGACAAACAAGATGTGTTTGTAATACTGGGACAGTCTCATAAATCTACAAAACTGTGACCACAACTATTTATGCAACAGCTTTTACAGAGTTGATAATATCACTTGAAAAAGGGGGGAAACTCTGATTGAAAAAGTCCAAAATTTGTTGGTAACTTTTCCAATAATACAGTTCACAATGCCTTGGTTTCATAATGCTGCTGAGCAGAGGTATTTGCCACAGAGCTGATTAATTGCATGTGCATTATTTTCAGAAGACCACCAACATCTTTTGCAAATGGATTACACTTTTTATTACAACATTTACTCTGTTATTATATTATGTTAGCAACAACAATTGGCAGATACAGAATGCCAATGCAAATATCAGCACTTGATACCATTTACCATGCCGTATTTACTTGCAAACAAACAGTGAGCACAACCAAGAATCCACGAACAGAAGTCCAGCAGTCCAGCATTTCAGCAGCAGGTTTTGCTCATTCAAAAGACAATTCAGCACAGTTTTACATCAACGGATAGATGGCACAAGAATTAACGCCTAGTACCTCCATCGTTCTCCTCTTGAATCATCATCACTCTCGTACCCGCCGTGACGATATCCTCTATTCCAACCATTCGAATTGTAAGTAGACGTATCCCGCACGGGAGACTGTCCCTGCAAAACTCCTAAATTTTCATACCCTTCATCATTTACCCCACTTCGTCCTTCCGCCTTTCTCTTGCGATTGGCGCATGCCGCCATTTTACTAACGTCCACCCACGACTGACGGCAATTCGGACAGGTGGGATTATTGCGCTGTCCAGGCTGACTCGTCCACATCTCAATACAAGCACTGTGAAAATTCGCTCCACACGTTTGCTGGCAGAATGTTAATCGAGAGAGATTGGATCCTAAACTATCAAAACAAATGGAGCAGTCGTTCCCTTCCACATTTTGGCGCGTTGAGGATGTTGCATGGCCATGGCCACTAGCATCCACGCAATCAGCACCATTCCGTTGATGCCGTTGACGAACAGCTTCGTTCGCCACCACATCCGACCCCAATCGAGCCATACCAACCCGTCTCTGCAACGCAGCTACAATACCCTCCAGCTCACCCGTGAGATACGCCGACTGATAGACAAGATTTGACAAAACTGGCAACCCCACAACCTTGAGCATGACAAACAATAAATGCTTGCATAAATTTCCCTTCGCATGATCGGGACAGTTGCAATGCGGTATTTTCGAAATGGTCACTTCGTAGACATTTCCGGTGGATCCCAGAACGGAGAGTGTGATGGAAGGGCCGCCATGCTGGGGACACGATGTGGGGGGTGATGTTTGGATGAGGAAGAGGCGCTGTTGGATGGCGCGGTCTATGCGGGACGAGATTGCTGCAGTGGGTTGGGATCGGAAGCGTTTGAGTCGTTTTTCGGGTGGTGGTGCCTTGGATTTCTTGGGACTTTTGGTGTTACTTTTACGAGCACTGTTAGCGCTGCCCTTTTCTGGTTTCACCATGGATGCTGATGTAATAATAATTTATTTGTTGGCCATCGTCAACTGCGACTTGGACTGTCAGGATGTGTTGATTGTTGCGATTGTTGTCAAAATTAAAATCGGCGAGCAGTGAGCAGTCAATATGTACTAGTCTACCTCTAGTGGCTAGAATACAAGGGGGTCCTTAATTAAGGAGCGGCCGAAAATCCTT
>JALLAR010003061.1:0-11178 GCA_036939335.1 Conticribra guillardii
AAATCCAGAACAATATAGAACAAGAACAAAAAAAGATCAAAAATATAAAATACCACAATTGTTGGAACTGCAGATGACCACACCCTGTTGCAAGATGATCTCCTTTCAACACAGGATTTCTCCACAACTGTTTTACATTCCCTTCAAGCAACTGCTCGCAATATCTCTGTGGCAGTCTGTGGCCACTGCTGTTGCACCAGTGGACGCACCCACAGCCCCTCTCCCACCCGTCCCTAAATTTCCAGAACTCCCCATTGAAAAACCTGTCCTGAAGCGCACTCGCCTGAGCTTCAAGTTACAGGGCATTCAAGCGACAAAGAATCTCTTTATTAATCACGAAGTCATCCCTCTCAAAGCGTAACTGACATAATACTAATACCATCAGATTATTATGTCACCAGACTAGTAACTGAAGTCACAAGTGCACAGAATAATCATCAGTACACTGTTGTTTGGGACGACACTCAACTTCCTCCCTCCGTCAGTGGTAATAAGAACTGCATTCGCACTACAATAATAAAAAACTGATAAAAGAATTAGAATGATTTAAGGCCCATGTAATTTCCATCAGGGTCTGCGAAAACATCACGAATTAGATTGGTGACACACTGCGGCACAACAATTCAAACTCCCTTTCCTAGCCCCCCCCCTTCACCTCACGAACGTACACCTGATAAAGTGTTTTGCAAAGAACGTTTGGAGGTTCATCGTGGTCAAGCAAGTTGGCATGTTCCTTGACAGTATCACCATATGTGACAGTATCAGTATGGCAAGGATCAGATTTGCAGTATTGGAATAATAGGTTGCCAGTGTTGGGACCATTCAACTCAGTAGAATATGCAGTGCTGGGATTGGATGGATTAGAAATAGGAAATCCTAAATCTATAATGCTGTCTGGTTCTTGTTCTTCCTTTGGATGATTGATGACTTCATCGAAAAGTGAACAGACACAGCCTGGAACGACCATATCAAAACCCTTACCCATCTTCCTTTCAACCATGCACTGGTATGCATCTTTCATCTTGCTGCACTTCTCTTCTTGCATGAGAGGCCAATCGTGTGATTTCGACCCTGCCACTTAATGACTTCCTCAAAATGAATAGCACAGCAAGGATCACTGTGGCAGAGCTTACATATATTCATGGTTGTTTTGTTGCCGTTGTATTATTTCAATTGCGGGACGACGCAATTGAAATAATACGATACATGAATAATGGAGGGCACGGCCGCTGCTGATTTCGGGCGATGGAGATAAAAACTGTCTAGAGAAGTAATGTAATATATTCATAAAAGTGTTCCAATTTGTACAATACTATACATATGCCATAATTATAACTGGATTGGTTTTCCTTTTAAGAAACGAGTTATTCTAGGGTTGATTCTGTTTTCGAACTGATCCATACCCTGGCTGCGGTATAAAATTTTTAGTGAGCAGGAATAATTTTTTAGGGGGTGCTAACGGAATGGCGTTAAAATCACTCAATATTTCATTTTCAAGTCAAAAAATGTGTGTTATCCATCATCTGTTGGCCCCAATCACAATCCAATATGGCATCAGCCTCATTCCCCGTTCTGTTTTTTTCAATTGGAGCCCCCCCCCCTCTAAAACAAGCACTCAACATAACACCAACACACTGAAGCTGTGTGAGATTAACAATATTGCCCTATCTAATACTAGTTCACTTCTTGTTGCATGCATGTATCAAAAGTGCTGGAATGTGAGGAATACATCAAATGCTAATCATTCAAAATCTGATATTTCATTCATGGTAAGCAGAATGTAGATTTAAAATAGCTTGGAGTACGCAAAAACCAATTATATGAGCTAGCCAAATAACTTGTTGTATACTTCAGTAACAATTGTGCTGTTGTTTTCGCATCGATAGTAGCCAGACCCCTTAGGTTCACGCACCGGCCACAACTGTCCAAAAGGACCGTATTGCTCGTCTCTCTCTCCAATCAAATAAAAATCAGCTGACACAGGTGAAGATCCAGAAGTAGGATCGCTCACAAACTGTGTCAACTCGTCGTATGCTTTGTTCCAAAACGCATGAAACTCTGAAGGTTCAAAAAACGAACAATAAGTAGAGTGGGTTAATGGCAAGAACCAAGAAGTGTGGAGTGAAATGGTCTAAATCAAATACATTTTCGAGATTGCATTTACCTGATGCATATTCAACCCAATAAAACTCGTTGTCGTCCGTTCTGCGCTTTCCCCCTTTGAAAACCATACCTAACCAACGACTTCCTGAGTACACAAGATTCAATGAATCATCTTCTGGAAGTGTAGTGTTTAGACCTCCCAAGTACGAATATACTGGTCTATCGTACGTTTTGAAAATTGTCTGTTCGTCTACAAAGGCGAGGGAATATGTATCATTTTTATCTTCGACAAAGTGTTCATGAAACAAATTACTCAGGAAAAAATCTTCAAAATAAATAAAAAAAGGGGAAGACAGTGTAATATGCCTACTAACTTACCACCAATCATCAGGGGACAAGGTGTCTTGTGTTCACAGCGTGTTCCAAACCACTGCGCGAGTAAAATGAGGACAAGGTGAACTTCTGATAACAAAGTAGAAAATACCATGTAAAATTGAAAATGATCATGACAAACTTACTCCATCCTCGGAATTACAAACACACTCTTCTTCAACACATTCGCCGTGATAATTGCATTCTGCAGGTTGATTACATNTCCTCGGAATTACAAACACACTCTTCTTCAACACATTCGCCGTGATAATTGCATTCTGCAGGTTGGTTACATGCATCGCATACGGTAGACAACTCTGCACCAGTGGAAATGGTACCAGTCCAAATGTACCAATTATTAGAAACCTCCAATAAATTGAACTCTGTAGTCTCGCCTGATTTCAATAACCAAGGGCATTCGTCCTTTGCAAGTAAAAATGGTTCAAAATAAGACAATTGGAATAGTATGTAAAGTAAGATAAATTGGTTTCGCGAAATGATGCCCACCAGCAAAAGAGTAAAAGGAGTAGACTTACTTCGTCTGTTGATTTGGTTGCCTTCCTGATGCGTGCGTGAGTAAATACCCACGCCTCTTCGGATGCACAATATTTGATTTCCGCTGGCATAGTTGTTTTGAATGGACTACTGTCAAACTTGTTTTGCTCAGTCTGATGGAGAGGAAGCATATAAAAATGTCCTTGTGAGAAACATAAATATAAAAGATGAATAGAAATAATAAATGACAAGGGTGCTAGTGAAAACACTCACGTAGACCGGGCGCCCATCATGAGTGCCATTGCGTTTGTAAACTCCATTGAAGTAAGAGAATACAAGCACAGCCCTGTCAATTTCGCCATCGGGTGTGAAAAAAATGGCATCCTCCCAAATATCATTCCCAAATTCAACAGTGATCGAATCGCATTGGAAACCCCCAGCATCTTGCTTTGTATTTACAATAACCATGCCAGTTAACAAAGCAAATATGTTTATAAAATACAATGATTTGAGGAAATAGCCCTTTCTCTTTGCAGCGGTAAGAGGCATCCTTTCAAACTCTACTCGAAAACACTTTTGGATTGCGGCGGTTTTTAGTCGGTTTCCCAAAACGTCCATTTTGGCCAAGCCAAAGCATATATCGTCGAACTGTTGGACAAACTAATTGTATTGTTTGCGCGATTTTTGTTTTTCCAATTTTATGCGTAATGATGTGGTAGATGAACATAAAAAGGATCGAAATGAAACAGTATGAGCAATGAGTGGAAATTGTTTAAATGAATGGTATTCTGAAAGTATTTAGAGTGGGTGTTTTTTGACTCACCTGCAATGCCAATACATCGTAAAAAATATCTTAAATTGGAAAAGCAACCGTGGCGGCATAATATGAGAAAAGATACATAGTTCTAACAATAATGATCGCCCAGATAAATAGTTCGATCTCACCAATAACAGCCGTAGCTTGTACCACCACAAGAAACATATTGAGGAGAAATATATATCCCATGACAATACGAACAGCGGCCGAGAAGAGAAATCTCCAAAAATTCATTTTAGGGAATTTACTTTTGAGCGACTTTTTCGGTATCATTCGTAGCATTAAAAGACCTGTTGGAATTTCCTCCTCCATCAAGAGACCTGAAACACATACACACACAAACGCACACAAATGAAATTAGCATCAATTGAATTTTAATTGAGAATTCGATAATAATGCTCAAATGTTCATATTTTCGTGTATCAGTATCAATGACAGCACTCGTTTCCAAATAGAATAAACCTCACCAATAACGAGTGCTTGAAAGAAAAATGAAGCAGCAAGAAATGAATTCGTTTGATTCGTCAGCTCAAAAGCGAAAAAAAAATGAAAACATTGCCAACAATCAAAACAGCATAACTTACATAAATATTGTGCCCCCCTCACCGGCTTTGACACCTGCACCGGAACATTCAGTTGATTTCCCTCTTCTCCGTCACTCAAAGTATTCATCATTGCCAAAAGGAGACATGCATAACTCATGGCCGCAATGATCAACGCAAACCAAAAGGGGAGGGAGCATATTGGTTCTGTGAAAAGGAAGGAGTGCGTGCTTTGGGAGAGGCATATGGGCTCTTCTCCGTCTTCTTCGTCTTCGTCTTCGTCATTGTCTTGGTCCTTTTTTTGGTCATCCTCATTTTGAGTACTGCTCAATCCATTTTGTGGATATCGCTGCTGATAATCAGTCCCCCATGTGACACGCACTTCACCCTGCTGCGATTGGGGTAGAGCCGATGACCCTATTGTGGTGCGCGCCGATCCATCTTCTGCTATTCCTACGGCTGCCTGTCTTCTTGACCGGAGGTACTCTCTGTCTTTTTCCTGGAAGGCACGGATCTCTTCTTGGTTCATCTTGATGCTGAGGTTTTTGGTTTGTTACGAAGACTGTTGCCGCATTTGATTGATCGTACCAAAATCTCTTAAATTATCCATGTATCTTACACGCACAACATGATGATGTTTTTGTACGGTACTCTACTCTAGATTACAATATCTACTCTAGCTATGATGCGCATGTAGGGCGGGGTTTTTATTAGGGCATCAAACCAATAGATAACATCCAAAGCTTGCTTTCCAAAACAACATTTTTTTGTTCCGCCACCTATTGTACCTCTTGAGCAAACAAAAACTAAATTCCATTCATCATACAAGAGTAATGAACCTAATTAAAAGTTAATATCTGAAATAAAATAATGATGATTTCATTTAAAAATGAAACATTTACAACATTTTATTTTTAAGGACTGAAGCTACCTCTATGGCAATTTCAAGCTACATACTACCGTATCTAAGCACACGTCAGAATCACAGCTCTTCGTCAAATCGCATCATCGTGTTTTTCTAATCATGAAAGTGATTTAATCATCACAATCATCTACCGTTCGATCACCTTTTGCAACACCTTACTCAACACACCGGTACCAACACCACCATCGCTATTTTTCTTCTTCCTCAAAATTTTTCGCTTCCCATCCTTTCCATTCTTATCCTCCTCCCCATTCAAACAGATGTGAAACTGCAATGCATCTTCCACAAACCGTTCCAACTCCCGTTGAAATCGCTCATCGTATTCCCATTCCTTGCGTGAATATTCTCCCATTAAGGTCATGATGACTTGATTTTTATTTTGAGAATCAATGGCCAATTGTCCTCCGATGGATCCACAATTTTCGCGAGAGTATCTCTTCTTTTGCAGATCGTTCCAGTAGGAGAGAGTGCGTAATATATTGGTTTCGGGGTGGATTTCGCGGATTTTGGATAATTTACCCATGGACGTGCGGATTAAGTATCGTTGCGTCGATTCTTCAATTTGGATTGTGAATTCTTTGTTGGTGCAGGTGAAGGATCCTTGGCCTTTGTCGTCGATGACGAGGTTGATTTCGTTGGAGGATGGTGATTGGGGCGTTTGCGCTTGTTCGTCCTCTAAGGACATGGAGGGATGGCGGAGCAAATCTCGTTTAGGTTCCTTGTTTGGATTGTTGTTGTTGTTGGTGGTGGTGGGTTTGCCATTTCGATTATTGCTGCTGCCGCTGCTGCCATCATCTTGGTGGTATCGCCGGCCACTATCTTGGCGACGGTGTCTACTGTCATGGCGATATCTATCATCTGGATGATGATGCCCATGATATCCTGACGACCTTCTCCTTGGTGATGGACTTCGACTGACTGGTGATCGTGCTCTTGAGGGAGGAGGAGGGCTATGGTGTGATCTTGATGGGGTGCGGGGCCTTGATGGCGCAAGGTGATGATGGTTATTGTTATTGTGAGGTGGAGGATGATGATGGTGTTGTTGTGATCTCGACAAAGAAGATGGTGGAGGTGCACCATTACGATGATGATAATTGTGAGGGGGGGAAATTTTAGTGGAGGATGGATGTATCATCTTCTCTTCCATCTGGTCGTGCACACTACTCCTACAATGACGATTCATGTTGCCACCAGAATTGTTTGAATGATGATCCACTTGTTGATAGAGCCTACTATTGCTACCGCTGCTACCATTCGGATGGTAATGATGTCTTTCATCGTGATGATGATCATCATCATCGTGATTGACATGGTAACTACTATTACGACCGGATCTACCAGCACTACAAGATCGTCTCATTCTCAAATCTCTGCTGCTGCTTCTTGGATCACCACTGTTACCACCACCATTACCACCGTTACCACCACCAACAGTGCGGCTGGTACCCACGGGTCGACTTGGTCCTTGTCTATTCGCTTCCTCAAGTCTTGCTTCGGATATATCTTCAAAGTAAAATGATCTTGACTTGTCGTTGGGAATCACTATGCTTTGAGAGTGTCGTGTTCGTGAGGGATGGCGGCGTTGTTGTTGTTGCTGATGTTGTTGTTGTTGTTGTTGATGTTGTTGTTGATGTTGATGTTGATGACGAGGAGGATCGTGCAATTGAGAGTATTGACGAGAGGATGATGATGGCGACAATGGTCTTGATGTTGTTGTTGTTGTTGTTGTTGTTGTAGTTGGTGGTGGTGGCGGTGGAAGAGCCTTTCCTCTCTGTGGTTGTTGTTGTTGTTGTGGTGGTTGTGGTTGTTGTTGTTGGCGTACTGCTTCCGGTGCAACCCATTCCGACCGCAAATTATTTTTTCGAACCGTAACACCCGGATTCATATTATTATTATTATTGCTGTTGTTGTTGTTGCTGTTGGTGTTGCTATTGTCGCTATCCCCAAGGCCACCAAAGGAAGTGCTGGGATAGGTGCTTTCCGTTCCTTCCGTGGCTTCGGATCCATCGGCGCCGCCGGTGAGTATTATATCCTTGTATTCCTTGTATTTGGAGGAGGAGGGCGGCGCTTCTCCTCCTCCTCCCGAATTGCGACGACCATCGTTTCTACCACCATTGCTCCCATCATTATTTCTGCCGCCATTGTTATTACCATTACCATTATTATTATTATTATTATTCCTATTACCATTACCGCTGCTGCTCGATCCAGCAAGTGGCAACGGTGCCATTGGCGGCGGAGGAGGATGATTTCTTCTCCTCCATGATGATTCACGAGAAGACGACGAAGTGGAATTTGAATTTGAATTATTGGACGTATTTCCGGTACTAGAGGAGAACGATGCTGCTGCTGCTCCTCCTGCTGTCGAGTTGGATGACATGAATCTTGTGGATAATAGTGGTGGCACTGCGGCGTCTCGGACGATGGTCAAGGAGGTGGAAGAATGTGGAGGAGGGTCGACAGCAGAAGCAGTAGCAGCAATAGCAGTAGCAATAGCAGCAGCAGAAGTAGCAGCTTTGGATATTGTTGGATTATTATTGTTTGTTGTTGTTGGTGTTGTTGTTGTTGCTGTTGCTGTTGCTGTTGCTGTTGCTGTTGTTGTTGCTGTTGTTCTAGTAGCACTATTTGAAACTTCCATTCGTTGTTTGATTGGTTCGGTGGTTGCGGGATTGTTATCCTTCGCCATCGCCAATGATGATGGCGCGGCTGCTGCTGCCGTTGATGACGATCGACGACGAGCGGCGGCCGCAACCGAAGAAGACAATAATAACGGCGGCGGCGGAGACCCTCCCCTCCTTCGTTGCCGTCCGCTTTTACCAACGCTCGATGCTCTCATCGCCGATGAATTGCCAGCGTTAATGGGAGACGAAGGAGAAGAAGAAGAAGAAGTATTGTTGTTGTTGGAGGAGGATGATCTCGTAATCAATGCCGCCGCTTTTTTGTTGTTGTTGCGAAGCATCCGCATGGCTCCCGCGGCCGCTTCCCCCGATCCGGATCCCACTCCGCCCGAAGCGGAAGTGGAGGAAATCTCCAATGTGGTCGGTGGAGGAGGCGTCATTTGGCGATTGTTCGTATTCATTGCAGTTGTTGTTGTTGTTGCTGTTTGTTGTTGTCGATGATGATTATGGTGATGGTTATGATGATGGTGATTATCCTTTGAGGAAGATCTTCTCGAAGCAGTGGATCCTCTGGAACCGTCTCGTCGTTGCCTCTGTCGCGAAGAAGTACGAGTTCGGCTTTTCGATCGTAATTCTCTTCCGGCTCGTTCGTTCTTTCGGTCGAGTCGTTGTTCCGTGGCCGTGGCTGCCGCTGCCGCTGCTGTTGTCGTGGTAGCTGTCGTTGTAGCTGTCGTTGTTGTTGTTGATTTGAAATTACGACCACTGCTGCTACCACTTCGTCCTCTTGCTAATCTGCCGCCCTCGCCGCTCGTCCTACCGGCGCGGTAACTACTACTACTGCTTGACCCAGTAGCGTTATCAATGGCAATGGCGGCATGATGATGGTGATGACGATGATTGTCCACCCCGCCGTTCGTGGAAGCGTTGCCATCCATGCTGGTGGAGGATTTATTCCGTCGGTGCTGCGACGATGGCCGTCTTTGACGGGAGGAGGAGGCGGCAGTTGCGGTGCTGGCAGTGGCAGCAGTGGCAGCAGTGCTATCGAGAGGAGTATCGTCGTGTTTCACTTCGGGCGGCTCCATCGGTGCGGAATCTCGACGCTGATAGTCGCAATTGATACTTCTTCTCGTCGTCATCGTCATCGTCGTCGTTGTTGTTGCTATGGCAGTGCCTGATGCAGTACTGGTAGCGTGTTGATTGCGTTGATGTTGCGGGGTGGTAGTGGTGGTGGCTGCAGAAGAGATGCTGGCGGAGACGGCGGTTTGTTCGGGAGGCTCCAATGGCGATTTTTCGGGGGCATCCATGCTTTTGGTCCGTTGCCTTCGAGTGGCGAACGAGGTGGACGATGAGGATGGCGATGTTGTTGTTGTGGCTGTCATTGTTGGCGACAGGAGGGTGGCTGTTGCCATTGCTGTACAATAATATAAAAGGAGAGCTAAGTTCGTTGGTCTTGTTCGATAGATGCGATGATGTTGTTGTATCGAATCGTACGATACCATAAAACCTGCGGCCCGACCGATAGTACTCTCTCTAGTAGATAGTAGAAATGGTAAAAATAATATTGCGTCTGGTGCTCGCATTCGACTCGCTCGCAATCGCTTTGGTCTGGATAACAAATTGACTTGATAGAGCAGGATGGAGATTATGCGATTAAGTACTCCTATTGCAATAATAATAGTAATAATAATAATAATAATAATAATATGCACATTCTCTAAAGTGAATGCAGTCATGACATGACGGGATGGAAAAGACCACAACCAGAAAACACACACAATAACATCACAAACTTGCCTTTCAATTTAGGGCTGGGGTGAAAGCATCGTAAAAAGGCCCTTGGAAACTGTATAATATGGTACTCTAGAGAGTAGACTAGTACTACCGTAATCATCATCTGTGGAACAAGACATCATCTGTGTTTCGTGTTGGGACATTTGAGAAATTCCGGGAATTGGAATAACTAATAGGAGTAATAATTAGACAATGACCATAAATTTTAATTGATGTACCATGTAGGAGTAGTACTACATCTTTAATATAATAATATTATTGTGGTCCCTCTACCTAGCTAGAGGCTCTAGAGCTAGATAGAGGAGGATGCAATGACTCTATTGTGAGCATTGTCTCGAACGGAAAATGAAATTTTGGGATACTTACTAGAATGAGTACCACCTCCCTACTGAAGGCAATATCATCTATTGTGCAACGTAGGCAATGCAAGAATGGATTGGAAGAAAAATCTCTCTTTATTTTGCGTTCATGAATAATTACTCGACATTATTCAAAGGCTCCAGAGAGTAGGAGTATGATGATGATGTAGTCTCGTGACCCCAAAAACCAAGCAATAGAGTTTCCAAAGAGGCTGTGCTATTTCAAATAAAGCCAACTAGCAGAAAGCGAAAAAATAAGTAATTTCGAACCTATCATTCTGTATCATTCATATGGCATACGACCGGTATTGACTCAATGCGAACCTTCCGATTAAGGGCAGGACGTCATTCATTCTCAAATATTTAATAGGTCAATTTGTATGTTGCTGTTGTTGTGTGGTTTCATTCTATCTCTATCTTCTGGAAACGTTTGACAAACAATTGATAAAAATCGACCATGAACTCCGCCCGCCTACTACCATACATCATACATAGGAGTGTAATGCATGCATACAACATCGATCATCGAAGACTGTACACAACTATGATCATACCTATGCCTCATGAATGAAAAATGGAATAGTTTACCATGCTTAGCAACATTAAGAATACTCTCTAGAGAGAGAGTGTCTTACACTTCAACAACGACGATCGCTTGGTAGTAGCAAGGCTGCTGATTGTGTTCTATTGTGAGGGTAGGTAACTTGGCTGGGTACGATACTGCATTGTTGAAGACACCAAAACGATAGATAGTACTACTCCTATCTTCTTGGTTTAATCACTACCCACTTTCTCGTAATAGATCCAGACGTCATCAATTTATCTATCAGCACAGTTATTTACGATTAAAATACCTCCCGAATTATAATGATGTTTTGCGAATGAGATGGAGATGTGAAAAGAAACAGTGTAAGTTCGTCTTGACAGGATTTTTTTACTCTCGTGGAATACACTGCTTTTCACGTTTATTAAAAGGATGGATTTAGTGGAGAGAAGGTCAAAAAAAACACGGAATGATGGCACAGGTACATCATTTTTGGGCAATACATCACAGAAATAATAGAATTATATGAATGTCACTGATCCGTGGCGGGGTTTGTCGACATCGTGGCCGAGTGGTCTAAGGCGCCAGATTTAGGCTCTGGTCTTCGTTGGC
>JALLAR010003089.1:0-11477 GCA_036939335.1 Conticribra guillardii
CAACAATTGGGAGCAGGCATTTTGAAAAATTCATCTCCCTTCTTGCAAGCTTCTTCTTCCTCCCTGGCATCTTTCCTTTGCAAAGTTAAAGGCAGACAAGACCGCCCCACTAAGGTTAATAGTCATGGTTATGGGTGTTGCCATTGCCATTGTCTCCATCAGACACCATATTTCCTTGCCCTTGCTCTCCAGCAAGGCCAGTGCTTAGTCCATAACTTTGGCCAGTCAAGACAGCGACAATGATGACTGACTTAAAAAAATGTTCATCTTGTAGGTGGGGGGATCTGCAATCATACAGCAAAATTGGCAAAGATATCATTGAAGAATGATAACATGAGAGCTGCAATAACTAGAAATAACAATGATCACACAATGATATTGCCAAGGATGCTACATTGACCAATGTGATCCAAATGCGCAACAGCAATACTTCATTAAAAAAATGAAACAACTCCCCTGCCTGCTTGGTGCAGCTGTTCTAGGGATAACATTAAATATATTTCAACAGTCATTGAATAAAGTGCACCTGATGTCCCATCAAGCATTTTTTTCTACTATTCATCCATGAAAAACAGGTGTTGTCATCACTAATCATCAAAGTGCGCTATATTTTCCGACCACAGATAGTGTTTTTTTTTGTGAGTAATATTTTTGTGCACTACTCGAGATGGCATTTTTGTGTGGGAAATTGCGACCAATAATGCCAAAGTTGGGCAGTTTGTTTGATTGTGAGGCCACATCATATCAGAAATACGAGAAGCTTGATACATTGATGGAAAGCTGGCATCAATTCAAATGCATTGATGCATGGGCATTAGGTTGTACTGCCCGTGAATCTTGTCTAAAATTACGATGTCCATATGAATCAGTAAAAAAGTCTGCTGTGCCTTAGCATTCCGTTGCGCTTTATTCAACGACCTATACGGTTGTATCATTTGCTGGCTGATCTGGATTTATCATATCATAATAATATTGAGATCGGAACTTGGAACAGATATTTTTAGTGTATCATAAAATAATAATGAATTCCGCTTGATGCTATCATATTAGAATATATTAAAATCCGAGCTTTTGTGTTCTCACTCAAATAGAGGTGACAGTTACGGGACATCTTTTTGTTTATTATAAGCTTGTTACATGTGACATGACAATACAAAACAGTCTCAACCAGCAGAATGAATGTGGCGCTTTGAAATTAATGCCAATGCATTGGGATGTGACATGGACTATGCTCTGATGCTATGACATGCACAATACTAACTATATACAACTACAACCATCTATGAAGTGCTGGCATAAAAGTGTTCTGTTTCAAGCTTGTTAGATGTGACATGACAATAAAAACAATGTCAATGTGCGGAGTGAATTTGATGATTAGAAAAGAATACTGATGCGCCATTTCTTGGGATGTGACATGTGATACTTTGGTGTTATGACATGCACACCATTGATACCATAATATCTAATATCGTATCATAGTATTGTACGGTACGATTGTCATAAATCTTCACAACATTGTTATGACATGCACAGTGCTAACTATATACAACTTCAAACATCTATGAAGTGCTGGCATAAAATTGTTCTGTTTTAAGCTTGTTACATGTGACATGACAATAAATAACAATGCCAATGTTTGGAATGTGGAATGAATTTGATGATTTGAAAATAATGCTGATGCGCAATTTCTCAGGATGTGACATGTGTTATAATTTTGTGTTATGACATGCACACTACCATCTCCTATCTAATCCAAGTGCCATAGTAGTCATAAATAAAAACAACATAGGTAATGATAATGACAGTTATCTATCCACAACAGTAGACTTCTATGAACGCCACCAGAAAGATGTTTTGCTCTTACCTTAGTTGGTGCGATGCAGCAATTTAAAAATCAACCAGCTGAGTGAATTTAATGATTCATAATCAATGCTGTTACTAGGACAAATGTATATGACATAGATCATGCTCTAATGTCAAAGAGAAAACCTGCTGATGGCTGCTACTACAAACAATTGGACCAATGCTGATATTGCCAATAGGTCCCTTTCCTTCACACTGATGTCAATATCGTGTAATGCATCTATTACTGATGTTTTGGGGTGTTTCTTGGCGAACAAATGCCCAAACAAATTAATTGTTTGGCCCACAGTTTCAATAAAGCAAAATATAAAATTATCTTACATTGCAATACTTTATAGAAAATATGATATTTTCTTTTGCCCAAACTAGTCATGTGTGCATTATGCGCGCATCTTTGTTTATGAAATGAAAAACGCTATGACTTCAAGCAAGGAAAATGCTCTTGGATTGACAGGACATCACATATCTGTCCATCATGTTAATCGTTCAAGATTGAGACTGGTTATAAAATTTGTATCCAGGTTTAATCATGATGTTACTATTATATGAATAGGTCCTTGTGTGGATTTTTAGGGCCCTTACTATGCACCCTCTCTATTTCAGATGATTGGTTGTTTTCACTTTCAAATTATATTGCTAAAAACCGTAAGACAGTGATCCACCAATTTATATTAATATTATTTTGCATGTAAACATCGTATCAATGATCCACCTGTTGGTCGTGTCACTCTTATTCAACTTAATCCTGTGCACTTTTATTCAACTTAAGCACTGCCATGAAAGCCTCCTGAGGTACATTCACTTTACCCATGGCCTTCATCCTCTTCTTTCCCTTAGCTTGCTTCTGCAACAACTTCTTCTTCCGTGACAAATCTCCTCCGTAGCATTTCGCCAACACATCCTTCCTCATGGGTGAAATAGATGCACTCGCAATAACTTTCACACCAATACATGCTTGAATAGGAACTTTAAACATTTGGCGAGGAATCAATTCTTTGAGACTAGCTACAAGTCGACGTCCAATTAGTTGTGCTGCGTCGACATGAACAATTGTCGCCAGAGGAGAAGCGTCCTCGTAGTTGATTTTGACGTCAAGGCGGACCAAATCTCCTGGACGGTACTCAATAAGTTCATATTCCATAGAAGCGTACCCTTGTGTTCGAGATTTGAGCTGGTCAAAGAAGTCGGAGATGACTTCTGCCAATGGAATTTCATAGGTGATGGTTGACCTTGTAGGTGTAAGATAGGTAATATCCTTAAGGATTCCACGTCGTTCTTGGCCAAGTTCGATAACTTGACCATTGTATTCACTGGGTGTGAGAACTGCTATCCTCACATAGGGCTCCAACACTTTCATGTCTCTCAAAATTTCAGGCATTTTACTTGGTGCCTTTTTTAGTATTAGTTTGCCCAGTAAACAAAGAAGAAAAGCATGTTAAGTTTCAAAGGATAAAAACAAACTTAATGACGGTGTATTATTCAACTGGAACTTACATCGATAATTTCTATAGTCTTTCGGTCGCCCTCTCCCTTCTCAATATGGTACACCACGGACGGCGCAGTCACAATCAGATCCAAGTCATACTCCCTCTCTAACCGTTCTCTGATTACGTCCATGTGAAGCAGTCCTAGGAATCCACATCTAAAACCAAAGCCCTGAAAATTAACAAGGTGGAGAAAAATATGAGTTCGTCTTGAGCGATGATGCGTTGCGGCCAAAGATAACAAAATACAACCAACGCACAGCACTCACCATAGCTCCGGAAACCTCTGGCTCGTAAGACAGAGCAGCATCGTTCAATCTCATCTTTCCGAGAGCATCTCTCAAGTTCTCATATTGATCAGCATCGACGGGAAAGATACCAGCAAAAACCATTGGAACAGACTCACTTGAGAAAAAAGATGCAGATAGATCGTATTAAAAAAGAGTTAAAAATATTGTGAGATAATACGTTCAATTAACTACGATGAAAGATGCATTTCTTAACGAGAAAAAAAAACTCACCTGTATCCTGGCAGTGGCTCTCTGCAGCGAATAATAGTTGGATTCGAATTTTGTGGCACGATTGAAAGGTGAATGCAAAGACAATATTCATGGCAACATAAAAAATGAGGTATCTCAACAGAGATGAAAAGGAAAAGACAATGAATCTCAATTTACTTACATCGGAAACTTCTCACTATTGGTTCCTAATTTTGCCGCAGCTGCTTTAAACTCGCTCGCCAAGGTAATTGTATCACCAACACGAGCATCCAATACATCCTTGATGGAACCACACATATATCCTACTTCTCCAGCACGCAATAACTCCACAGGAACTTGATTGGGTTGCATAATTCCTACTTCAGTTACATCATGTTCGGCCTTAGAATTCAAGAAGCGGACTTTGTCTCCTTTTTTCACTGCACCGTCCACAACACGGAAGAAGACGATGACTCCACGGTAAGGATCAAAAAGTGAGTCGAAGATGAGTGCGCGGAAGGGTCCTCCCGTGTCGGCTTGGGGAGGAGGGACGTATTTCACAATGGACTCAAGAATGTCATCAATACCAATGCCACTTTTCGCAGAGGCTCGGACTGTATGTTACAGGATAGATAGAGACAGGAATACTTTCAGTCCAAGTGTTCACAATCACGAACCAGAGCCAGGGGAAACCATACAGTGAAATCCTTCTTCTTCTTCAAACTTACCAATATTAGTGCAATCCAAACCAATGGTTTCTTCAATTTCATCAATCACACGCTCCGGATCTGCAGCGGGTAAATCAATCTTGTTCAATACTGGAATAACTTCCAAATCGTTATCGATTGCCAGGTAAACGTTGGCAAGTGTCTAATTAAATTTGGTATTCCGTCCAAAGACCATCGTGTGGTGCAATGGTTTTACAGTGCCATGTAATACAATATACGGGGACGAATAGTGTGAGCAAAATTTCCATGAAAAGGTTGCTTGCCTCCATTGCACAAAGTTTCATTTCATTTCATCCCATATCATATTTTTCGACTGAGATACAAAATTCAGTTATTAATTTCAACACCCAAACCTGTAAATTTTCATAGCACCAACATCATCCATCACAAGCATATTTTATTCTCCCTAAACCATTTGACATTAAAAAAAGAAACCATATTTTTATTTCTCTCACCTGCGCTTCAATACCCTGACTAGCATCCACCACCAACAATGCTCCCTCACATGCTGCCAAACTCCTACTAACTTCATAACTAAAATCGACATGACCTACAAACAAATTTGTAAAGACAAATTGAAATAACAGATGCAGGCATTCCTCGTTCAGAACAAAAAATGAATCACGCACAGATCAAAACAAAAAAAGAAATATACAAACAACCTCAATCAAGCAGCAGCAGCAGCAGCAGCAGCAGCAGCAGCAGCACAAAGCAAAATAATCACTCACCCGGAGTATCAATCAAATTCAACAAATACACCTCCCCATCCTCTCTACTCTTATACACCACCCTCGCCGCTTGCAACTTGATAGTAATTCCCCTCTCCCGTTCCAAATCCATATTATCCAAAAGCTGGGCCGACATATCCCTCGCCGCGACGGTTTGGGTCGATTCGAGAAGACGATCGGCGAGGGTGGATTTTCCGTGATCAATGTGTGCAATGATGGAGAAGTTGCGGATGCGGGAGGTGGAGAAGCCGGAGGGACCGAGGGCGGCGTCTTGGTTGGAGGTTAGTTCGGAGGAGGTGGTGGAGAGGAGGTGGGAGATGGATTTTTGGGAGCGGGTGGGGATGGAGGGGATGGTGGGACGGGCATTGCTGTTGTTGTTGTTGTTGTTGTTAGTCCTGGGCTGGTGCCTTTGAGAGAGGCCAGTGAAGGCGTTGACAACGGTAGGGAGGGACGCCGCAATGAATAAAGCCGATGAAAGGAATTTCATTTTTGTATCACAAGTTTTTTGTTGTATGACGAATAAATAGATTTTCTTCTTTTCTTTCAATTCTTTTATTCACTCGTTCCCAAGATGAAATACTTGTTTGATTGCGCGGAAACCTGAAGCCAAAGTGAAAGATCTCTCTAGAGGAACTCGAGCGAAAGCAGATTGATTTTAGTAAAATATTGCTTTGAGGTGTTGCGTAACTCTATCGTACTTTTCGACTACAACAACTGCCAAATGCATCCAATGGGGACAGTGCGTGGTATCTGTCGTAGAATGGATGAATGAATGAAGGAATGCGAGAGGTTGTGTATTATGATGTAAATAGATATGTTGTGGTTGTGGTCGTGAGTTGTATTGTGGCGAACAACAATTGGGGCAGCAACGCAAAAGAAAAGAACAACGCAGACCACAGACAACACAACGCGAAAAAAGAATGGAGACAATGAGATGGCGATGACGTCGGTTGACGGTTGACGGCGCCGCTGATGATTGATGGCTACGTCTGTCCAACGCCTCCATCAGCCTCCTCCCATAACGTCTGTTCTCCCCCCTCCGCAACGCCGAAGAAATTGACTCGAATCCCACTTCCTGAAGATCGCGACACAAAAAATCTTCAACTATCATCCTTTAACGAATTCCCACGCACCCTATTCGTATCACCCCTCACAAACGTCACACACTGCTCCTTGATTCAACAACCCCTGCCTTCTATCGTATCTGCTCGCGCCCTCTACCATCTCCAACGACGAACCGACGGGAAACGCAGGAACGCGAGGCGAACTCTCTCGAGCGATTTTCCGTCTCAAAAAGCATTATTACGTTTATTTCAACACCCTTTTAATTTCCACCATGAAGACCTTCCAAATCGTCACCCTCTTCGCTATGGTTGCCACCGCTATGGCCTTTGTCCCCGCTGGTCCCCAGGGTGAGTTTACGAGAAGCGCTGTTGAGATATTGGCGGGTTGAAGTGACTTCATTGATGGGTCGAGTGCGTTCAAGATGACGGGGACGGCTGTTGGTGATGGTGTCACCTACGTCTTTCCTTTCCATCATCCGAACAATATCATTTCGTGAGAGCGTTCCTTAGTGTCGTGTTGATTCATGGTGAAAGGAGCGGTGGTGGTTACAGTATCGGTCTCGCACAAGAATCAACAACTCACTTAACCCACTGTATCCAATCCGACTCTGGCTCCGTTTTCCGATGACCCATGCACTGACTAATCTATTGTTTCCCTCTTTTCGTCTCCATCCTCAGTCGCACAAAAGGTTGTTGCCTCCAACTTCGACCTCAAGAAGGCCGCCATCGCTGCCATCCCCGCCGCCATTGCCACCCCCGCCTTCGCCATGGACTCCATCATCGAGGCCCTCCCCACACAGACCCTCTCCCTTGAGGTTCAATTCGGTGCCTACCTTGCCGTCCTTCTCGGAACCTTCCTCCCCGTCCTCTTCTTGATCAACCTTTACACCCAATCCGAGGCTCGCAGGGCCGGAAGGGAGGGAGGACAGGACTCCGAGTAAATTTATTTTACTTCTCCAACAATATGAATCTTAATCCGAATTACTGCCTACTAGATTTTTGAATATTCGTGATCCTCACACGGACCACCGACGAGAGAGGACTGGAAGCGTGTTTGTCCTACTAGCTGGAAGGTCAGCGTGAATATATGGAACTGAGAGCGAATAGGCCACGTGAGGAGAGAGTCGCTATGGCATCTTCTACGCGTGTCCTCCATTTTCATATGAAATAGAAAGAAATGGTGTTGATGGATCGTATCAGAGTATGAAGGTCATGCTGTGAACTTCCTCGGCGTTGTTGTTTTCAAGAGATGAGGTACTACTCATACAGCGTGCTTAACGTTTAAATTGCTCTTTATCTCTTAACTTTTTTAGCAATCGCAATACAAACTTTGTAGTTAGTCCTTTTTGCCAAGGTATTACAATATTTTTTTTCCCTGTGGGACTTGAGGGCCGGGTACTGTCAAGGGATCTGGAGACTTTCTAAACGAGGCTGGCTGGCTGTTTGGTCCGATCGGGCAGCATCAAGCTGTGTCTTTCAGGAAAGATGTACTAGTACTATGAAATGATTGTGTTGACCGTTGTATGAACCAAACAGCATCTGCCTGGTTTTCGAGAAGTCTATTTTTTCCTCACCAGTAATATTACTTACAGGCTGGCTTTGATTGCAATCTTTTCTGGCAAACAACGAACAAATTACTCCTAATGAATTTATGTCGCTTGTAGGTGTTGAGCAAGATAGTTGAGATCACCATGATTAGACCCGAAATAATTCTATTAATTATCCTACTCAGGTGACAAATATCTTCATCTTATAAAGCAATGCTTTGCAGCTACCAGTTCAAGTGGCATGCAGCTGGATAGTAAAGTAACAAGATACTGGATTTTTACGGACAACCACCACAACACAAGCCAAATCACTAGTAAAACTTGGTCGCCTTTTTACGAAGCAAGGCAAGCCCACCAAGCCGAAACATTACAAACAATCCCCACAAAACACCCCAATACAAAGGCTTTTGATCCTCGTCTACTTGATTGGCTTCCAATAAATTATAACAAAGATTCGGAGAAATGGATTGATCATTGGCGCAATCGCCGAATTCGACAAGGAGGGCCAAGCGCACACCATAAGTTAGTGAGCAAAGGTATTGTGCCCATCGCAACCATGGTGGAATGAGCTCAGACTGAACGAAGAAACCAGCGAAGAGAAGTTGCGGCACAAATAGGAGAGGGAGGAATTCCGTTGCCATTTTAGGATCCTCGACAGCACATCCGAGTAAAACAGCAAGAGCTGTTGTTGAGATGTTATGGTATGAAGAATATGAAACAACAATTAGTTGAGAATGTTTATGAAAACATTATATCAATGGTAAAAATGTGTAAAACGAGGAACACACCCGTGCTTGACATGGCCAGTGCATATTCAATTGCAAAGAAATTAAAAAAACCTGCTTGAAGATCTACCATAAAGTATGTGATAAGTAGCTAGAAAAATGCAACGATTTGCAGAAAAACAATAAGGAAAATTCTGACTAAATTGGAGCAGATACTTCGTAAAGATCGCAAATAACTTACTAATACCAATATCTGAAAGAAAGTAATCAATGCCTTGCAAAAAATGAAGCAATGCAACAGAAAGATAAAGATTAGAATTGCAAGTTTTCAAATGCGCCGAACTTATGATTGAAAAAGAGAACTTACCTCCATTGCAAGACGTGACATAAAGTAAGCGATGACACTGTAATGATTTGTGGAATACTCTCTCAAAAAGACAGGTCTTTCTTCAGGAAAAGAAAGTAGGGTAGGCATAGCAGTACCGAACATGCTCATCATCAAAATCATGACCTGAAAAAGAACAGTTTTTGGTTGAAATCTTTGTGAGAACACCGGACAAAAACCAATGAAACAAACAAACTTTCATGGGCACATACCATGGCACCAAAGTGACTGTTTAATTTCTGTAGCATAAAAGATTGAAAATGATCAACATACAAAAATAGTTAACATGACGCGAAAAGAGTGCCCGTGCAAGACTCGACAAAACAACGTCCATCTCTGACTCACGGAAGGATCGGTGAAACTGTCTACGCCGCCGATGCCGAAGAAAATATTTCCAACCAAAAGCGCTAAAAATGTCGTAAAGGCAAATCTTGCGCCAATCCCTTAATGCGGCAACAAAAAAATGAATGAGCGACAGTAAAATTGAAACGCGAATCGAATGAAATTGTTTCGAAAATGACACAGCAAACAAAAACGAAAACACAAACCTTTCTTATTCCTCTTATTATGAATGACATCCCGCTTAAGCAGCATCCCTAACTGCTTAAAAAATCCAACATGTTTCCATTCATCGGCGCTTGCGCCTTCGTGCCATGTGACGCCTAGAGAATCTAACAATTCCTGCTCTTTTGGTACTACTGCCTCTTTGAGATTGCGATCATCTTTTGCAAAAAATCCCTCTTTCAATAATTGTTCTTGTGAGTATTGTTGGGCTATTTCCATAATCCAATCAGCGGGGTTATAATTGTTGGGCATGGGGTGATTGTGATGGGCAAAGAAGTTGGGGACAGCATTCACTGGTCCTTGGTACATGACCATACCCTTGTTCATTAGGATCAAACGATCGAAAGAGTTGAATACATCGGATGATGGTTGATGGATAGTAAAGAGTACGGAGCACCCCGCGCTTGCAATTTTTTTCAACACTGCAACATCAAGCACCAGCAATTGGCATGGGGCCATAATATAACAGATTTAAAAAATAAGGGATCAGCATTGCAATAAGGTAAAATGAATTGAATAAGGTGTACTGCTGCATATGGATCGACAAGCAAGAAGAAACTCACCTTTAATAACCTGCATAGCAGAGAATGAATCTAAACCAGAAGTAGGTTCTGTAAAAGCGATATGACATTTGAATTTAGTACTATGTGTGAAGAACGGAAGAAGCACATGGTCATTGTTGCAACCCATTTGACATCAAATACTGATACAAAGAGAATGGAACCACAACAACAAACTTGGACCATTTTCTAACAAGACAGAACTTACCATCCAAAAACACCAAAGAAGGTTTTGTCACCAACTCAACACCGACACTTGTTCTTTTCCGTTCTCCTCCCGAAATGCCCTTAATCAACTCTCCTCCAATCATAGTATCTGAACACTCGTTCAACCCTAACTCAGCCAACATTTTGGTTGCCAATTCATCAATCTCTTCATCAGTAGTAATTCTGGGTAAACGCAATTTTGCACTGAATTTGATAGCCTCCTTAGGAGTTGCAGTAAACGAGAGAGAATCGTCTTGAGACACAAAAGCAATTTTCTTCCTCACTTCAATATGGGTAGGATCAACTTTAAATTCCTCCATGCGTATTTCAGATTCAATGGCAACTTTGGAGTTAGATTGAGCGCGTCCAGCGAGGATATTGAGAAGGGATGTCTTGCCAGCCCCACTAGGACCTGATTTTATGGAGGTAGATTGAAACAGACCATGTAATTCATTAATCATCAAGAAGCAACTCAATCGATTCTGAAAAACAAAGATTAACACAATGCATCCCCGTTATATGCCATACTAAAACAAAATGCATCCCGAGCGCCACCAGCCAGCTGAAAATATTGAATGGTCGTTATTTTCAAGTAGAATCTTTTGAGAACGATGTTAAATGCATAAAAGACTTACCCATGATAGCGGTGATTTCTCCGGGGGGGACTTCGCCCCATACATTGTTGAGAAGCTTTCTTTCGTCTTCTTTGCCCTTGCTTGCCTGTCGAAGTTCGGCGTTGACGTTTGGAAGAGGCGCAAAAATGAACGCTTTGTTCAGAAAGGAGAATCCCGATTAAGAAGCATTGAAATCTGAAAACCCTAACTGTTACTCACCAATGTCATGTTGACATTTCTCCAACTTAATACATTGCCCTCCCGCTGAGCAAATGGATTCCTGCGTTCTTCAGTAGTAGAAGCACGGCGAGACATGGAGATCCTCCTCTTTGACACCGTTGAAGATCCAATATCTTTCGTGGATGATGCCGGTCCGGTCCCGGCTTCCACATCGTTTCGAAAGTCGTCAGGGGCAGATGATGCTTTGGCGGTCTCAGCAGTGTTGGTGCCCTGTTCCGTGGCCATTTCGGATGTTTGGTTGGTCATGGCGGAAGCGCTACTGGTTTTATTGCGATTATTTTGGTTGTCC
>JALLAR010003096.1:0-15756 GCA_036939335.1 Conticribra guillardii
TACATAGGTACAAGTATTCGTATCTACCAAAGAAGGTATCCTACAGTATGCTACGATAGGTAGCGAACCATACACCATTATCCGCACAGTCATCAACAGAGAAAAAAATAAAATCCCTGGATTTCTGTTCTTTTGTTCCCTCGCCCACTAACCTCCAAGGACATAGTCACACGAACTTGCTATCCGCATTCCGCACACAATACATACAATACACCCGCTTTGCAACAGCATCAAGACAGGCAAGCAAGATTGCAACAATTTTACAGTTGCTCGAAGTCATAATTCTTAACCATGACAATCGTTCTCAAACTACCTGTGCTCTTCCTCGCGACTCTTGCCGGGAGCCTGCAAAATGCAGACGCATTTGCCCCGCCGGCGGTTTCATCGGTCGTCGCATCCCGTGATGGCTTACTCTCCCAGACATCAGCATCAACATCAGTCGTACACGGCCGCATGAGCGACACTGACGATGAACTTGGACCAGAATCTCAGCAAAGACAGACAGAAACACAACCTCAAAATTCACGTAGGTCGTTCCTTTCCACCACTGCCGCAACTGCAGCCACCGCCTCGCTATTTCCTCTTCGCACTTCCGCATCCACAACATCCGCTTCCTCTTCCAAATTGCGCAACCTCTCTGATGACGAACTCAGAAAAATCATCTACTCGGATATTGCCGAGAAATCCTTTTTGGTCACCGCCGATATTACACGAGAAGTGTATGATGAGTCTGCCACATTTACAGATGAAATTGATGTCTACACAATGGACAAATGGATCAAGGGCACAAAGTCATTATTCGTCGCCTCTGGGTCCAGAGTATCTCTCGTTGGAGATGTGGATGTTACACCAACTGAAGTGACGTTTCGATTTGATGAGGATTTGATGTTCAATATTCCATTCAAGCCCGTGTGTGCATTGACAGGAAAGGTTGTTTTGACGAGGGATGAAGATAGTGGGTTGATCACATCTTATCAGGAATTCTGGGATCAGAGCGTAAATGAGGTGCTGAAGAGTGCTAAATTCGGGAAAAAGGTGTAATGTCTTGTTAGCTTGTTAATTAATCTTGCCACGGTGGTTTTCTTTCGTCAGAAAGGAAATGTGTTGAAGAGTGCAATAAATTATTTGCTTCTTATTAAAATCGAAGCAAAGAATTAATGAAATATAAATTGCGCCGTCATAATTCGATGAGTTTTTATTCATTGTCGAAGATAATTTTTCATCGATTGCTTTGTTTTTCATTTTACTGAAACAACTCTTGACGCTAAGAGAAGAAAATATATGGCATCAGTTGAAATGTGGTGTTGACGCTCAACAAAAATGAAATCACAGTGGCTTCATTTTCACTTCCAATTCGAGCATCTTGTCATTTCATCGTACGCTGAGATTATCCATGTGTAATTTGGACAAAGATAGCAGAGACAAAACAATGTCGAACGAATCATTCAAAAGGAACTCCTCAATCTCCACCACAGAAATTAAAACCACCAAAACAAAAAAATGATCCCCCAAATAATTACTCCTAAAATCCGAACCCTACGAATATTCCATCAATGAACTCCAACGTGAAATCACTGAAGAATGGATTCAAAATTACCATGCATGCATTGTTCTCTGATCCATGAACCATGAACATGGGCGATCGTGCCTTTTTTACCATTCCAAATCGTCCAAATTTTTTTGAAGATTAGACACATCTACTGAGCCTATGCAAATTTACCCAGGCATTTTATTCATAGATTCAAACGAAACATTGGTTCGATGTGTGCAGCTTTCTTTTATGAGTCAAAAGTGTGTGGTTTACTACACATCGAGTAGAGCATTTATGTAGCAGTGTTATATGATATGAATAAATGAATGATGCAGCAATTGTAAACAGTACTAATAGTCTGGTGCATTATAAAAAATTATAGCCACACTAAAATTTAAGAGTAATCTAATAATAATAATCCAGGCTCTTCTTCTGTAGCCGTATTAACACGACTCAACAAAGCACCAATGTCAACAATTTTTTCTTAGTTCGGGGACAGAACAATGATGAAGATTTTACTAATTCTACAACAATTTCGTCAAATATAATTTTCATTCAGAGAATAGCATCTGATTTCTTCGTCCCAGAAAAGAATAAATCTCACCGTCAACTTCAATCGGGGATTTTGTCCATGATTCGTCTAATGTTCTCAATATCGTTTGGGTCATCACCATATTGGCTAAAACAAGTTCGACAAATCACGCGCCCTTTCCCTCGACAAGCATTACAAACCACTCGCTCTCCGTACGTGACATACGTTCCATCATCACAATTTGGACATTTCACTGCACGAGTCCCTTGGCAAACAGAGCATGGTATCCTTCTCGGTATCGATGATAATAATTGTTCATCTTCTCTCGCCATGATAGATGCAGCAGATGTTGACTCTCCTATCCCCTCGCCCAAACCATTCCAAAACATTCTAGCTAAATTTCCATTCGCCGGCCCTCCCAAGAAATATACCGGTATGATCCACAAGGGGAAAAATCCAGTCTCTGATCTCAGATCATTATAATGGTATGCTAATTCACTGCCACTCGGACCTAAAGTGGGAAGGATTGAAATCAACCCTACTTCAATCAAAGGGCCCCCAATGGCAGTGGCAGCACTCGTGATAAAACCAGAGACCGTTCCATCAAGTGCAACAAATCCTCCTGCAGCTAATACGCTCATGATTGTTAAAATCGAGGATCGATCCAATCCATGCGCGTACAAAATGCCACTCAACCAGTATTGAAAAGTGAAGTATGATATTCCAACAAGTACTTTGGGTACGGAAGGATGCAATTCCAGTTGTGATTGTGAGTCATTTCCTCCAGACTCGGCTTTGTTAACGATAAAAAAGGCATCCAGCCAAACATACAACCAACCAATCAAGAAGCCCGCAATTCCAAACAGGGGTGGAACCCAATAGGTTGTGACACAGGTTAATAAATCGGTTGTTTCTCCATTGATATTACCAATCAAAGGAAATACCAAAGGAGTGCTATATGATAACACACCAAATAAAGAATGGTAGGAGTCCAAAAATGGACCGAGGGATGCTCCGCATAGAGTCATGAGAAGAGAAAAAACAATTGATCTGCTGGGATTTGATTGGATTAGATCAAAAAGAATTTGTATTGGCGATTGTGGCGGTGGTGGTGGTTGCGTAGGCAGTTGCGTGTTGTCGGGGTCACTATTTGGTGACGAGAATAGGGCGGACCTTGTGTTTGCACTTTTTCGAAAAGCTCCTCCGAGATTAAACCGAGCCATAGATGAAGAGGCTGAAGTCGATTTGCGATAATACGTGTCCGGGGCGTCACGGAGTTCCCATTTGGACAATGAGTACAATGTGGATCCATGTTGAACTTTCAGCCCAGTCGCCGTCCTCTCTGTAAATGAGATTGAAAATCCATGCGTCTCATAACAGCATGACGATAAGATCAATGCAAGGAATAGTCCGAATAGTGATGAAAGAAATTTCAATTGTTGTGGTTTCGTCGTGCGACGGTGGCGGCCGACATTATAATTGCCACGAGCCATGATGTCATTTTGCCACAAATAAAAAAATGATGATAGAATCTTGACGACCTTTGACGACCATCTCTAGAGAGCGCTAAGATAAAAGTTACTTAATACACCGAACGGTAATTGTATTAATTTCATCTAATAACTACCTACATATTTACGTACATCTTTAGTAAGACTTGTTGCTGAAGGTTGCTGAACGATGCTGAAAGATGGCATGTCGGCAACAAAAGATGAACGGCAATGAGGAGCTGGCGAACAAAACATTAGGTGCAAGACGCAAAGGACGCAGTAAGGTACTAAGTGGGAACAGATTTGGTGGCAGCAGCTTGGACGAAAATAATGAGACTGCTGAAACGGCCCAAGATCCAAACCATGAAATCCATGATGGCGGAGATACCATCGTCTTTGAAGGAAGTGACGGCGGCCGTGGCAATGTCGCTTCCACAGGCAAAATAAGACAACGTCGGAGACAGAAGATAGACAAAAAAGGCACTGCGTTGAATAAACAAGCCATTGAGAACAATGAAAATTGCGAAAAAAGGAATGCTCAAGTCAGAAATATTCAGGCCCGCCATGCTGGGGTTCAACAAAATATCAAAAATGAAGACAAAATCAAGCCAAAGTTTACTCTACTGAAGAGAGATGCAAGTAGTTTACTACCGCCGCACCTAAACCACAGTGATTCTGCAACAGAGCTGAAATATTTAACTAGACAGCTGGGAGAAATAAAAAAAGAGTTGAAAAGAAAGGAACATGAACTCAATTCTCTCAAATTTAATCACAAAATTCTTGAGCAAGCAAAAGAAGCAGTGTCTCCAAAGATAGAATTGGCAAAATTCAAAGAGGAGTTGGGAAAGGAGAAGTTGAGCTTGGAAAAAGAGTTGGAATTTGAACAAAACCTCAGGATATCTGTACAATATGATCTTACCAAGTCGAATGAATCGTTGTTCTCAGAAATGAGTAAGCTAAAAGACCTTGAATGTACCCTGAAAGCCGAAAAGGATGAAAAGGAAGTTATCAAAACCGAGCTTTCTAAGCTAAGGGAACAGCTAAATGCGGAGCGAGTTGTAATAGAATCGATGCAAGTTGATTTGACGTCAGCAACTAGCATGATTTGTTTCGAACGAGAGAAGAATTATGAATTGGCAAAAAAGTTAAAGGTTGAAGCAGCTGCAAATATTTCTACCCGCATGGAACTGCAATCTGCAAGGGCAAGGCTGAATAGGGTGATCAATTTAGAGAATGAGTTGGAATTAGAAAGGTCAGAAAATGAACAGATGAAACGTGATGCAGGTGAGTATGCAAGTATCAAAATGGAACTGCAGGAAGGAAAGGAAAGGCTTAGATTCGATGAAGAACTAGAAAATACGTTAGAACTAGAAAAATTGAAGTCTAGGAGTGCAGATGAAAAGATAAACGAACTAACAAAGTTGCTGGAAAGGACTGAAATGCATCGACCAACGAAATATAGCGCCGAAGACAAGGATAGGCGCTTAGAAAAGCTGAGAAAAGAACTTCGTGATACTCAAGAAAAGCTAAATGTTGAAAGAAGAAAGACTTCTCGACCATCAACAGAAAAAATGGCTCGGTTGGAAAAATTATCTTTGAAAGATTGGGTAGACGCAGTTCATGACAGGAGCGATGCCCCTGCCCCTATAATGCCTCCTGCAGTAGAGACTTCGTTGCCTGGTTCGTCCGATCTGACATCATTGGTCCATTCAGAGACTGCCCCCGTCCATTATGATGGAGTCAAAAAAGATGATTCTGAAGAAGCTTTAACAGATGAGCTCGCGTTCATCCGATCTGCCTATTCACCGCAAGAAATTTCAATTTGCGGGAATACTGTTACTTACATAATCCAGCTCCCAATGGATAATGAGTCAGAAATTCTCAAAATTAGTGTCATCTTGACCATTCCTCAAGGATATCCTGCGTCTGGTGTACTTGGAGTTGATGCTTCAATTGATGGAGACTCGAGCTGTTCTCCAGATGCACGAAGGTGTGCATTAAATGCATTACCGAAGTTAGTTGAGACGTGTAATTGGGAAGCTCGGGCAGATGAAGGAAATGAAGCGTTACTGTCAGTCTTCACTGTCGCAGAGACCTGGGCAAAAATCGATTGGTTCAATATTGCATCAGAGTGTCTTTCTGATTCGAATAATAGAACAAATACAACGTGTGACATTCGTGATGGCACTATTGAAGTATGCACTGCATTGATTTATACTCACCATATTGTTGATGATAAAAATATTCAAATGGTTAAGAAGGCTTCTTCTAAGTTCACTCTGGGCGGATTCATTAAAACTGGTAAACCAGGTCTGGTACTGATTGAAGGCGCTGAAGCTGATTGTGAATCCATGCTTGAGCTGCTTATTCATAGCAAAAAGAAAGCGAGAGAAAGTAATAAGAGTTCTTTGGGTTCGTCGACCTTCAAACTGATTGCCAAGAATATGAGGACTGAGGCTGATACCAAGTCCTGTATGCAGTTGCCAAGGAAAATGTTTCAATTGGAAAGCAAAAACGGAATGGGTGAACTAAAAAATGCTTGTGATAAGTTAGGGCTTGCACAGGAATTAACAGATATTTGCCAGAGATAAGAGGTAGCAAAGGAAGATGCCTTGACGGAATCGCGCATCTAGCGGCACCGTACTTATCTCGCTGGTATCATTGATAGTATTTGATTGCATCATGAATTGTAAAATGATAGTGCGGCAATGGGTGGTTCACTATGATATGTGAGTTTTGGTTGTAAACAGTGCTTGCTCAATTTGGCATAATATTATGTCTTAACATTCCTGCGACAAAGTAGGGTAACGCACAGAGGCTCTCAGCCATGTCGTATGAAATCTACAAATATATCTTCATTCGGCACTCAATTTTGAATTAGCAACTGGGATCATACCTAAGTAGCACAACATTGTGTAATGTCTAAAATAAATAGCATGTCATAGTATCATGAATTTCAACCCATGGCAATTGACTTTCACAATATCATGGGATAATAAGTGCAACTGGTGCTTTAGAATTAATTTGATGCACATTGGTAGAAGTTAACTAAACCCAGTGATAAAAATACATTACTGTATCATCATAAAAAATGTTTCTTGGTAACACATTTATATACTTTAACAAAGTGAGTGCTGCTACAAATCTGAATTGTTCTTCCTTGAATCATGTCCAATTGATAATATTACAAAATAAAATACATCATCTACTTGAAACATCTGCAAAAGATCAGTGGCAGTAGCTGTGTCTAATAATGTTCAACGTCATTTACACAACAAACGTCAAATTTTCTAGACAGTCCCAAGAAATAAGCCCTCTCAATTCATAACAGCACATGGTAAAGTCACCTTTCACTTTTACATGCATCAATCTGAGTGCTTTGAAAAAACACCACACCACCCAGTGTATAAGTCAGGCATCCTATATCCTTCCATTAGTTCAAACACCCTTGTCAAAGGATTACATGTGGGATCTCAAGTGTTTGCTTGGATCCATGACAACACATTTGGCATTAACTTGGTTGCAAAGGAATTGAAGGCGTGGGCATTAATACAGCTGTTTGTGGTGTGTGCTGTTTGTGCACAATTCTGCATCAGATTATAAGAGCTGTGTTTAATTTAACACATGGCCAAGTGGCAAAAAGACTTCTGTCAACATGCATGTTGTTGAGTGGGATCTCGCCAATTCCGATTATTTCACTAGTATGATTTGAAGTTATCACTGCACTGGTGAGGTCAGAACCATTGAAGATGGCTCTGGCAAATGCATTTCTGCCCTTATGATACAGTACAAGACCAGAAACCAAGAACACATAATTTGGGGTTGAAAATCAATGCCACTTGAACAAGTGATACTGCATTACGATCTTTAAACACCATATCAGACAGCACCAAAGAACTGATCCACAGGTTTGATTTCAGGATTTTTGGTATGGCATCTGTCTCTTTAGAATGAATAGTCCTGTCAGAAAGATCTACATCTTCTAAACTGGCACATTATGCACCAAATGTTTCACTCGTGTAGATTACCTAGTTCTACATGGTTTTATTGCGTCAACCGTCAAGAAAATTATCAATCACAAAACAACGGTATTTTTCACCACTTCCTCTATGGAGAAGGAACCCACTCACTACCAAAAATCAATCAAGATAAACTGAACGCCCTGAAAGCAGCACACCTCTCACTCTCCAAAATAATGCCCAAAGCAACCATTCCATGAGCAGTGAAACTGTGGACAAAGACAACCACCCAAATGAATTCTTTGGATACTCTCACATGTCACCAAATCCAAAAAAATATGGACAGAGCAACAGCTTGGCCTTACGATCGTGTCAGCTCTGTCCAACCACATCTTTGTTGTATATAATAAAGTTAAAGTACTCTCCATAAGGGAGTGAAATTGTGCAGAAAAGTATTTTGACAAATTGATTTCACATATCAAGACTGATTCCCCGAATGCTTTTCCTGTGTCACCTTCACCTTCACCATCCCAACGGCATAGTGTTAAGGGTGCACTTCTTGTTTTACTGCCCCTAAATGCAAGTCAAAGGGCAGATCCGCCTCAAAACAGAAGCCAAATGGTAGACAATCAGTTACAAAATAGCCACTTACATCCTGGACACTTGCTAAGAGATATTTTAATTCCTATGCACGGTGTACTAAGTAATTACAATGTTACCACCAGTAATGTCACCACCGCTAAGGAGTTATATCCAACTGGACACTCACCACTGCTAAGTCCACAACTGCTAAGTGCCCTTGTAAAATTACCTTTTTCTCAAATAATCATTTCCCATTAGGTTTCAGGTGTAATACCAAACTAAACACCTCTCCGCGGCGGCCCCACGGGCCGAACCAATATCATCAGGACTCGTGCCATCTTGATTCTTTGTGGGATCAATGACTGTCGTAGAGCAATACGTCCTCGGCCAAACAGCTCTCCTTGGCCACCCCAGCAGCCAAACCAGTATCATCAAGACTTGTTTCTACTTGATTCTTTGTCGGATCAATGTCAATGGCTGATGCTGTGTTCTGTGCAACTGCACTGAAAAATACAAAAGGTACCTTAGCAAGTATCCATTACAATTTGACACCTGTTAAAATCATTAGCAAGTGTCCAGGAACTAAGTGGCTATTTTGTAATTGGTGGTAGACAGACCAAACCATCTCCTATTCTACAATCACATGTAGAAATGGGTAATACCATTAGCTCTACTAGTACACTGAATAATAAGAGAAGTTTATACATACACAACAAAGAATGAAAAATAATAACCATGATGTGTCATCTCCATTGCTCTTCACCTTGGACCATTGTATTTTATTGTGCCGGATTGAGCAATTTGTGTGGTATCAATTGCCTCCCAGAAGAGTACCACGTGCTTTGTTTGCACTGTATTGTCCTGTGCCACCATGTTAATGTCCAAAAAATGATTATTTCTATCCATGACAATGCTGTCAAGCAGCCAAGACACAATCTATCTCTGCCAAATCTCCTTCTTATTTCTCATTCTGGGCAAACACCTGTACTGCCACCACCAACTGGCCATTCAGCCAGTCCTCCTTCCTACGCCTGAAATAATAACAGCTCAACTTTTAATAGACACAACATAACAATCAACAGTCCTGGAGATTTTCATGCAATGGCTTGCAACCAGTTCTGCTTACTGCTTATTTCTTACTTTTTTATGATAAATTGCTATTCATTGCTATGCATGAATTACAATGTATTGTTTAATCTGTTTCATTATCAAATATTATGAGCTGCTTAGGGTTATAGTATTACTATGAATTATTATGCTGTATCAATATGGATTATTGACATCACTAATGTTTGAATGATTTTATTGATATACATACTACTTCTAAACATTTTGCAATGATGTTATAATCTAAGGTTGATTGATTCTTGTGTGTGATGTGTGGCTTGGTTGTAGATTTGTAATTTGACCCAATTGAGTGGGACCACTAATGGTTTGTCACTTTTTTTCACACTTTCACATCGTCTTAGAAGAGGTTCCTCCCCAATGTTATTGTAATGATAATGACCCATAAGAGCATGGTATATTGTGTTGATTATGTTTATTGTTGAGTTTGTAGGCCAGGTGTGGAAAGATTATCACACTTTGTAGCAGAATGTGAGTGTATTGCTGGGAGGGCTTCCAGGCTTCCATTTTGTTGAGATTGAGTGATGGTGGCACTCCCCTGAATTTCCAATGTAAATGCTATTATTTTTGGCTGCTTGAACGCATAAATTACTCCACGTGTTACATATTGAGTTAGATGGGTGGGTCTTGAAGAAATGGAAGAGCATTCAGTGAAGAGGTCCTATTTTGTTGAGACTGTGTGCTGAAGACTGTAGCCTGTTGAGAAGTCACTTTCTGTATGTGGTGGCAGTGGATTACACTGGGGGTTGCATTGGAATTGGTCTTGCCAAGCCAATTGTAAAGGGAAGCAGGGAGACTTGTGCAGGCAGGCGTTGATTCCTGTGGCAGTGTTGCTGTTGGAAATGGATGTATTTGGAGAAGGGTCGTCATTTTGTTGAGATTAAGCACTGGTAGCCACCACCTTGTTTCCAGTAGAGTGTATGTGACATCAAGCAATTTGGCAAAATATTGATGCGCAATGGTGTCAAAAAAGTAAGTTGGTAGTCGCTTGAGTGGAGCAGTAATAAATAGAAAAGGGCCATAGTGAACAAAAATAGTCCTTATGTCCGCAGGGGAATATCACACATCAATTAGAAGAATGGTTATATTCTATTATGTAATGAAAAAGCACAAGAACAAGATGATTAAACTATGGTACAATTTAGACTCCTTTGAACAATCAATAACTGAATTCAAACAGCCAAGCTCAACCAAGCATGTTGTTACCACTAACTTCCAATTCAAATGTCTTTCAACAAATAAGTCAAACAACAGTGATCTTGAGAAGTAGCCATACACATTTTTACATCAACAAAACTGTCTACCAAATGATCTACTTTGCAACTTAACATGTTTTTTGTTCATTGGGAGTTCTAAAATTCTTTTGGTGTGTAAGTTTCTGATGACAAAACATATCTACAACAAAAAAATATTTGAGCAATAGCAATAATATCATCAATTCTTGGACGCGGTACTGTGAATTTGAAAGGAAAACATGTATCTCCTGTGTATGTCAGTTAAGGACCTTTGGTCCTCTTTCTGTCTGGCAAAGGTCAGACAGAGGATGTGAATAGAAATTAGAAATGCACTTTGTCATAGTAGAGAGAGTGGGCATCGGCTAAGAATTATTGTGGAATCATCATTTTGTTCTATGATTCTTAAGTTGAAATCAGAGTGTTTTGTGAAAAAAAATTAGTCCAAAATTGACTATTAATTATGCCATTTTCTACAGTTTAATGTTGATGAAGATATTGTCATCCAAAAAATGGAAAATCTCTGACATACAGTGGCAAGTCAAGATTATTATTGAGCTCATAAATTATTGTGAAGAAGCAAGAATATTTGGTACAACCACAACAATAGCACATTTCCTCATCATCCCCTGTCTTCCCCTTGCAGCTCTTTTGGCCCCTTTGTCTGTCATCATTACAAATAGTGCTGGCTTGCTAAAGATTGGATTTTATCCAGAAGGCCATATTGTATCAATGATTAAGGTGGATTCTTACTGACATTACTGGTGTATGAGGAAATGGCTTAATACTACTGATGATGCTTGAGATGCGCAAAATTATATCAACCACCAAAGCTGGAATACACTATATCATTTTTCATGATGGCATCGAATGAGAATCAACAGCTTATGGGTGTACTTGCAAAGGATGGGGTGTTGATATTACTTTGCTGGATAACACAAGTGACAAATCTTGGGCCAATGGAGCCACAGGGGGGAAAGATTCTCTCCTTAAGTTCACAAGTTCTGATGGAATCACAGCACTCCTCTCAGCAGTCTTCACTGAGAACAGAGTACTTACTATCACCCATGACTTGTTTCATCCTAGTGCTGATACAGATAACCATTATGAAATCACTGCCACATTTCACACTTGAAAATGTCAGTGAAAAGAACCTAACTCATGTGAAATACCATAGAAGCGTGGATTGGGGTGTTCACCCATATGTACTAGTAAGTTAATTCAAACCAAAGACCTGGTATTGATGTCTTTCTTATTCGTATCACTGATAAAATCTTACCCACTTATTTTGTTTTTGTTGTCTGCCTCTTTCATTAGCCTTACTGGGAGTGCACCACCATCCAACTGGATCCTAGTTTAATTGATTTTCTTGTTGATGCCACAACCAATCGGTTCCAGCACCCCAACCCTGAAGTACCACTGGAGTTAGGAGATTATGTGTTAGCACCAGTCCTCAACCATGGACCTGACGACCATGGTGCTAATTTTGATTTTCACTTTGAGGGCATGGATGTCAGAGAGGTTTAGTTCAAAATATATTACAGTGGAGCCAAAATGCTGGGTATAATGCCCTATGTGCAGTCAATGTAATGCAGAGCTTTGGTCATATGGAACACCAGCCAATGGACCCAGACCTACATTGAGTTTTCTTGATGTGACTACTCAACATGACCATCATGTTGTCAACATGTTTGATTTTGCGGGAGTTGAATATCCAGGATTATGCCAAACCACGAATAAGAGTTCTAAGTTGAAGAAGAAAGCAGTAGCAAGAAGAAGAAGGAGGAGGAGGAGAAAACAAAAACAAAAATACAGAGAAAACTGGATCATCACAGTGCTCATTGGAATATAGAGAACTTGCCAATTTGTGTGTGATTTTTTGCTTGCAATGCATGAGATAGATGTTGAAGAAGTCGTACATAATGCAGCAGAAGGAAGCAATGGGAGGATTAATATTTCATGTGGAGCGTCTCCAACAGGCAACTACTATGAGCCACGATTTTTGAACCATCCGTGGCTGTGGGTTATATATAGTTCTAAACTAAATGTAATCTATTTTATTAAAATTGGATTGATGCTGTTCTTTTATTATGAATGCTTCATTGTGTGTGTAAGTGTGTGTGTGAGAGAGAGAGACGTGAAGTATTATATTTTCTATCAGCATGATATTTTTAAAGCCCATTCACTCACACCTCAAGCAAGAAAATTATAATTATTACAAATATAAACTTATTTTCATTGGTTATGCAGATGATCTTTTGACTATGGAATAGACTGCTGCCAAGAAAAAGGGACATATTTCCATCGCATTATAACCTATCAGCAGTATCAATGGAATTGAAATAAACCTTTTGGGCTATTGCCAATGTGTTTGATGTGTCTGGGGCCTTTCAATTTTGTTAGGTAGTCTATTGCAAAATGTGAATAGAAAATTGAATGATTAGATGGGATATGTCTATGCAAGGGAAATGATTTCCATTTCAATAATGAAGATATTTAGGTTGATGGGGCTCTTTAGATAATCACTTTGGGCTTTAGTAGTGTATCCTTATTGGTGCCATTGGGATATTACCAAATGCATCAGAATTGCCTTTGAGAAGCAGGAGTAATATCTTTGACAATGAGCCTGCAAGTTAGCAAAGATTTTTTTTGAAAATGAAGATCATCACTCATGTTGATTACAACACATTCACTTTTTGTGATAACTTCAATTTTGATCACAATCACAACTTTTCCATTAATTGTAGTGATCCCTTGATAAGATTACTTGTCACTGATGATTTCACTTTTTGCTGTTTACAAAACCTCGTGTCACAAAACTGATTGAGCACAAAAAAATTCTTTTTGATTACAAAAAATGTGATAAAAAATATTTTGGTCACAACAACTAGTGTAAATCACTGTGATAAAAATGAAATGTATCACAAAAAGTAAAAAAAGTCACGTGTTCAAAATAATGATTCAAGTAAATATAACACATTGACAAAAACAAATTTGAAAATAGTTTAATAACAATATAGGTAGTTATATACAAAATTAAAATTTGTTTACCTTTAGACTCAAGATGTTGTAAACATCAGCACGAGAGATCATCAGTGATGTAATCTTATTTCGGGATCACACTCATAACCACTTGGCGATCATGATGTTATGATTTTTTAAATTGAGTTTTTCGTAAATGAGACACAGCACATTCTTCAATTGAGATAATCTTTTCAAAACTCTCCTTGTTCCAAAAAGATTATCTCGATCAGTGAATGTACTCCATCTCAATCACCAAAAATCCCATTTACAAAAATTATGGCACAACTCTCATCAGTGTGGTGGTTGTGTATAGTGACATCTTCTATGATTGATCACGAAGTGTGATATGAAGTGTGATACGAAGTGTGATACGAAGTGTGATATGAAAAACAATTGTTCGAGATACCACTATGGCAGTGACAAGAGATTGAGTAACATGCAAAAAGTGATATCTCCAGGTATGTGTGATTGTATAAAATTTTCACACAAGGTATTATGTTCTGATATATTGTACCAGCAGTTATGTTAAATATCTAAGACACTTGTGGCATTTAAAACTTTTCACCTAACTTATTTTTTTCTTCTAAGCAAGCCCAAATTTGAATACCCACAAAAGGAATAAAGTTAAAATTAAATTTACTCTGAGATATATGTATTATTGGATGTACTTTTGGCCAAAATTGGTTTTACAAAACATGGACGCTTATGTAGAAATATACTATGTCCTATGTATTTTTGGGATTTTTAGGGGGTTTAAAAACTATTTTGACATCCGATGACCGCTTTATAAAAGATCATGCTTCGGCAGTGCTCCCAGTATCCTCCTCATGGCACCCACAAACCCACCAAACTGAATGCCTTGGTGGTCATCTCTACACCCGCCCCAACCCACCCCCAACCTCTATTTCTCCTATTGAATACATTATGGTGGCTGGGTTGGGTCTGATACAACCACCATTGTTCCTATTGAATACATTATGGTGGCTGGGTTGGGTCTGATGGAGGTTGAAATGGGTCTAATCTATGATACCGTTTTTAAACCCTCTCATGCGAAATTTTTTTTTTTGTGATCACAATGTACCGACCTTGATGATCTGTGTAGCTTGATCAATATTGGTTCAATCCCTTATGATTGACACATCATTTGAAATTTGAAAGAGAATCAAGTTCTCTTTGCTCTTTAATACTACCATCAACAAAATTAACTAGAAATTACTATTTAAAAAGTTATTGTGGCTGAAAGTTGAGCGTCCACAGTTTTCAGGCACATGGGGTTTAAAACTGCCCACCCATATTTTACACAACTTCTTGTAATATGAACAGCTAGGGATAACATGACATCCATTAGACAAGATTAGACACAAAATATAAATGTATGGATGAGAAAACTCTACAAACGTTGGTTCCCTCCTTCAATTCTTACTCTAATCTACTTATTTTAATATCATATGTGAGCCCTTGCATTTGTTATATGTCTGCAAACCTAAAAGTAGCAATGCCAATGTTGACAATGGATCTCATCATCATATATTACTATGACAGTTGTACACTGCCAAATCATCATCTTACAAAAAGATTGCCGGAAGAACAATTGTACAATCCCGAACTTGCTGAATATTTTCTTCCGGCAGCCTCTTATAATGACTGTGGGACAGATGGTTGCATATGCATATGGCGCAATTTAATGTTGCTCTTTGTCACATGCGGGTGCTTAGGACTTAGGATGATATAATCTAGAAGATTGTTTGGTTGATGAAATGGTATCAATCCACGACATCAGTAGTTGTTTGGCAGTAGGAGAGGCAAGGCCCGCTCTATAACAATGACTTCCTTCCTCTTCTCTTGATAGTTTACCATTGTTTCATGTTCATGGTATCTACGTCTACCCTCACATCCACATTGTAAGTCATGATGTGCTACTAACTACTATTTACATAGAGTATCTGTTTCGTGTCTCAATTTTTGCAATGTAAATGAGCTGAATTTCCATAGTGAATTGTATCTAGAGCACATAATATGTCTAGGGGTATAAGCCCGATTGAAGAGTTTGGTCTTTTGCTCAAAATAAATTTTTTCTTAAATTTCATCCTCGTTTGTCTCTTGGGATTGAAAAGTTGGAGGAAGATGTCGACAAATGACAAACGACAACAATCACTCCCAATCTGAAAGAAATACTCCTACCGTATGGCTGGACTGTGGCACATCACACTACTTGTAGATCGCATTTCTCATTTATCTTTTTTGCACTAATGGATTCCTTGTTCAAAAAAATAATATTAGC
>JALLAR010003099.1:0-11022 GCA_036939335.1 Conticribra guillardii
TTTTGCTCTATTTTTTTCTAGAGCAATAATTTTTGCTCCAGAGCAATAATGGTCCGGTATTGCTCTGGACCAAAAATATTTCTTCTGAAGCAAAAACTTCTGGAGCAATAATGCATTTTTGCTTCATGTCTGCACACGCGAAAATGGGTTTTTGGAGCAAAAAAGTCAATTCTCGGAGCAAAAAGGTGTTTTTGCTCTCAATGTCTGCAAACAGCCTAAAGAGATGATTCATTTATGGAGAAATCTGACATTTCTTCTCTTTCAAAAGAAACAAAGATAGAAAGTGAGCTCAGGGGAAGCATCAATCTGGCATCGATTCAGATGGCAGAAGTATTCTAGTACCGTCCTATTTTCAATTGGTATCTCAGGGGACATTGCACAGCCGTATTTCACAGATGGCGTGTCGTTGTACCCATGTACAAAGGTATGTACGCACAAGGTACAGTCAGTACAAATAAGTGGGGCCATGGAAGGACTCAACTGGGGCCATGAAAGGACCGATGGCAAAAAATGCATGTACCAATATTGCTAGCAGGTGCTGAACACGATGGTGCCCTCTAAAATAACTGAAAATCTAGTAACACATGTGTTATTTAGATTTTAAAGGTGGATGAAATAAGTGCGCTCTACCGTACTTAAACAACAAGGAGATATTGGTGTTTGAATTACCACCAAGACCATGTTCATGTTGAATCAAAAAATTACCATGTATGAGTATTTTCGCAGTTCTACATCTGTTCCAATTACATGATGGCAAGCCAACAACACTATTTTAAACATCTGTAATGGAGGACTGTCCATAATATTTCCTTTTTTTGCACGAAACAAGACTCACCAACTGTCAACATGGTGTGACCTCCTCACAAGCAGAACAATAGAACAAACAGTGTCAGAGAATACAAAAACACAAACACAAGGCAACCAAGATCAATAGCAGCAACAACAACATCAACAATATCATCAGTGTCATCTTCATCAACTGCTGCTACTACCACTACCGCATAGTATGATCGTGCTGAGCTGCAATTTCATTCTTTCATCTTACAACACAGAGTCTGGTCATGAGCATAAGTAACACCTGCATCAAGCTCATCACTAAATAACTAGACCACAAGAAAACTGCATCAACAATACAGCCATTTATAACCACATCATCTTAACTGATGCTGAGGGCCAATCATATGAATTCCATGATTTGTTTGAACAGGACACATAACCTCATACTAAGATAAAAACAAAAATATTTACTACCATATTTAGCGTTGTATAAAATACAGCAAATGTCAAAGCTAGCATTTTTTTGTACAATTCCTACGTATAATAAATGGTCAGTCATCACTAATCATCCAAGTGCGTTTTATAATCTGATGGCAGCTAGCGTTTTTTTGTTAGGGAAAATTGTGGCTCGGCCGCGATATCCTATCTATTGCAATAATACTATCGTACAATACCAACGATGGCACTCATGGTGAGTTGTGTTGTTTGGTCACGCGCTGTGACCTTATTTTTTGGAGTTATCAGACGCCCAGCATCCAGCACATCACCCAAAAGCTGAGACCATCCAAGGCGCTTTCATTCATGTCTGGGCAGTAGACTCTATTGCATGGGAATCTTGTTTTAAATATAAATGTCTGCAGAAGAAAAGGTCAACAAATGAGCACTGCGTTTTATGCTCCACTGTGTTTTATAAAATGCTAAATACGGTACTAGTGCTGGAAGAACACAAACATAATCATAAACTATGACCTAAAACACAAAGTCACAGTGTCAACAAAAACAGTGTATCACAAAATAATGAATGATGGCAATATCAGCAAACTACTCATATGCCTCGCCGCCAAAATAAATCCAATTCTAAATGCTTGATTCAGCTCAATTTTTGTCCATTTGACTCAATAAGCAAATATTACAAAAGCTCTCACAAAAGGGAGTATTTTGGTCTCGAACTCTGATAATTCATTCTTGATTTTGTGTCCAAAGTGTTTGCATGCTGAAGAGCCCTGCCATGATTATTCACCAGCAACTTCCTACTGAAAAATAACAATCCATCTGTTACTAAAGCTAAAGGTGCTTCCCCTCAAGTCACATGTGTCACAAGAAGCCACAATAACCCATGTGCCAATGATTGCAGTGTAAGCAATCATAACAAGAAATTGTGGCTATTCACAGAGTATTTTCAGTGATGCCATGGCCATGGGAACAAGAGTGACAACAGTATCAACAAACACAATAACAACAAAATAATCAACCACAACCAAAAACATTACAACAAAACACAATAAAAAATGGTAACACAACAAAAATACTAGCAGTGTTAAGAACAACCACTGAAGCCTGAAGTGGGCTTCTTATATTGTATCATACCCTTCATCATTACTGACATTTTTCAGGATACCTCATTGATTACACATTACACTCAATGCTGCTTGAAAAAGGAATTTGTATGAAATAATAGCAAAGTGTAAGGAAATCCTTCCATTTTCTTACATTTTGCTTACAAATATTTAGATGTAGGAAATAATATAATTTGAGATTTTAAAGAAAAAATGACATCTGGAGCATGCCAATCCAATCACATATCACATCTTCCTCAAATATATATTGTAGATACCCCCCCCATAATGTCATCATTTCTAATTTTATCACAACTATTTCCGCATTTCTGCCAGAACCAGAAGAGAAAATGGCTGGTTCTCAAAATGTTGAGGCTGTTTGCCAGGCCTTCCACGAAGAAAAGACTCCTGTCTTTCCCAAACACAATGGGCTTCTCCTTCAACAATGCCTATAATTGATCACAGCAAAGCATGTGTGCAAACTGTGTAGTCAATATGGAAAGGATTCATCAGATAGTTCTTGGATGAAAATTGCTACCACTATGATCAATGTTATTACAGTACCAGTTGTGCTAAAGGATATGAAGTTTGGACAGTTAGGGGCCCAAGTAGGATGAAAGAAAGATTCTTTTACGCAATCAGTTTCTACAATAGTGAATGCAAGAACAAGATAGAAAAAGTGTTGATGCCTACCACTGAGCTAGAAGGATTGACAAGAGAACTCCAGAATGATGTACATCTTGCCAAATCTGGTGCTGCCAAAAAAATGCTGCAGCTAGTGAGCGGCAGCACAAGAATATTTCTGCCCCCCCCAGTGACCATGGTGTTGTTGCCCAAAGAGATACTGTAATGACGCCTGCAATTAATATTGCTTTACAACTACTGGCAAGAAATCCATCAGGTATGTTTGATATTTTTATGATATAATAATTATTAATTGTTATTTGTTTATGCTTATGTATCATTTATTTATTGCAAAATGATGAAGCCAACACTGGGATCAGAAATGTTCAACATGTCAATCATGATGACGATGATGACGAGGACGATGAAGATGATGATGATGATGATGATGATAATGATGATTATGATTATGATTATGATTATGATGATGGATTTGCACATCATCAACAATGTAATGGAGCAGTTGTTGGTCATGGTAGGGGCGGTATAAATTATGGATGCAGTGGTTGTGGCAACGGAAGAGTTGTTGCTGGTTGTGGTGGGGGGTGTAAATCATGGGCACTGTAATGGAGTCACAATTGGTAGAGGTGGATGCGGTAACAATGGAGCCGTGATTGGTGGAGGTGGACATGGTAACAATGGAGTTGCAATTGATGGAGGCGGACATGGTAACAATGGAGTCACAATTGGTGGAGGCATATGCGGTAAAAATGTAGTTGCCATTGGTGGAGGCGGAGGTAACAGTGGAGTCACAATTGATGGAGGTGGAGGGTGGAGGTAACAATGGCAAGTGGTGATTGGTGGAGGTGACTCTTCTCATACCATTAGTGATTTCAATCAAAGTTCAATTCATAATTCATAATAACATTACATATTATATTACCATACTAATACAAAATAATAATAAAATTGAATAATATAAAACATACACATTAGTTTAGAGCCTGCTGTAATTCTCTAGACTGGGAGATCTGATGCCAAAAGCATTTGCAGTTCTATCTCCATTGAAAGAATTGTAACAATTCACCATCAAATGGCAAACCTGCAACTGTTCAGTTGCATGTGGAATCTTCTCTCCAAATTTGCTATTATGCGTTATGTCTCAACATTTGAAGTTTTGACTTTTAGCACCAAAATTCAGTTCAATGAATTGACGAGCTGGCAAAACATTGAGATTGCATTGCTTTTCATGATCAGACAATTCAGCGTTTGGACCGGCTCTAAAATATGAGCAAATGCATTCACAACCTAAGCCAAATGCCCCATCACCAAATGCCTTGAATATGTGCAGTCTTCCTTGTTGTAGATCATGCAAAAAAGCATCTAAGCCACCCATTACAACAACACCTCCATCAGAGCTTCTGGCAGAGACCAACTGGTCCAAAAACAAAAGAAATCCCATCAGGCAGCATGGCAACCAATACTCTGATGCCATGAAATTTTTTATATGATCCAGAGTAAAGAGCTTGCTGTGCATCAGCACACCTAGCTAGGGGGTCCGGCCCAATGACTTTTTCATGGACTTTTTTTGTTGAAACTTACACATATGGGTGCCACTAAGACCCACAGCAAGTTTGGGTGTGTGGACCCCCCCCTGGAGGGTGGTGGATGGCCCGCATTGTGGTGGTTAGCCTTGGACGCAGTGGATTGGTGGAACGGTGAATGTGTCTCTCGTTATTATTTTGTCTGCGAAATCTAAAAANGTTTCTCGACAATCAGCTTGCGGCGCTCAGGCTGTATAAAAATTTGATCACGTTTTTATTTGTTTTGATCGTGTTCGTAAAACAAATATGACAACAGCGGACTTAGTATACTTTGTGTAGACACATTGACTTGCGTAGAAACCTTGTGATTGTGAATCAAACTGAACCACCCAGGATCAGACCAGGTCAGCCCCATACACACCAGCCAGCGAGCCCATTGCCACCTTCACTGGTCAATATCTACCTGCTTGTGTTTGTCTTCATAATTATTTGTTGAGCCGACTACATGCTTAATTCTTCTTGTCCATGATTGTAAATTTTTTTTGTTTGAATAATTTTATTTTGTTGTATCTACACTATCAACCCAACACTGGATAGATGGTATGTATCTACTTTCATGCAATGAATGATGTTTCATGTTTCATGTTTCATGTTAATGGTAGTAGTATGGTACTGTGGTATTGTTTTTTATGATGCGGAGACAATACTTGAGCACTGGACATTGGGCATAAGTTATGGTCTGTACGACGTCCCATAAATAGTGCTAATTACCTCTTACTTCACCGACCTGGTATAAAGCCCACGTGCCATTTCTCGTAGAGTTTTTGCTACAAATTCCTACATGGCAATGAATCACTAGGGAAATAGGCCCTCAACAAAAAATTCCGAGCAATTTACGCTTTGACGCAGTCGGTTGTTGGTGATTTTATTCAAGAAAGTCCGGAACCATGGGTAAGTCGGACGAAGCGGCCATGGCCACCCTCGTTATGGCGGGGAGGCCGATTACTGTAGTATTGCCATGTTTTTAGGCGCGAGTAGAGTAAATTCTGCCTCTTGTGTGTTAGGTCATGCACGGATGGGCGGCAGCGGACGCCTCAGTGACACTTGCAGCATCGTGGTGACTGCCGTCGGTCCTCGTGGTTTCATCACCAAGATGGGTTTTGCATGGACGAAACCCCGGGCGGGAGCGCTGCCTTGGGGACGGCAGCGCAGCTTTGTATTGAATATCTAACACAGAATTCCTCATTGTTCGTGTCGCGATGCGGCTCCGTGCTCTCATCCACTCGTCTACTTGATGCCGTGTCACCACGTTCGGCCTACAATTATCATTATTTACCCTCGCATATGTCAAACTAACAAACACCCCCCCGTTTCTCGTACCACTATCATTAACATGACAGTGTCTCTTAAACTCCAAAAGCGCCTCGCGGCCTCCGTCCTCAAATGCGGAAAGCGCAAAATTTGGTTGGACCCCAACGAAATTAATGAAATTTCTTTGGCCAACTCTCGCCGCAACATTGCTCGTTTGGAAAAGGATGGTCTCATCATGAAGAAGCCTGCTGTTGTTCACTCGAGAAGTCGTGTTAATACTCGTATGGAGGCTGTCAGGAAGGGACGCCACACCGGTGAGTAGCTGAGTCGTTGCTCGTGATGTTCGTAGTTTTGGTTTGAGTTGGCATCCTATTGAGACGGGTTGATATTGTTTGATGAAGAGAGCCTTGAAAGTTGAATAGCATGACTTCCCCCGGAGACTCGTACTCCTTTATGTTACCTTGACTTTTGGGGCAATATTACCAATCTGTCCTAACCTTGCTCACACTGAGAAGTGTGGGCATATCTTGGGCAGGGCCGGCCAGACAACCGGTGTGTCCATTTCCACGCATGGTCCATGCTGCCCACTTGGACTGTGTACTATTTGTCACACGACCACATTTATCGCAACCATTGGAGAATTTTGTTGCCATCATGCTGTATTGCACGCTGAATATTTGTCTGTTGGAGTACTCACTGGATATTATCATCTGATGCAATAATTCTATGTCACAGGAACCGGAAAGCGTCGCGGTACTGCCAATGCCCGTCTTCCATTCAAGGTGCTCTGGATGCGTCGCATCCGTGTCCTTCGTCGTCTTCTTCACAAGATGCGTGATGCCAAGAAAATCGACAAGCACATCTACCACACCCTTTACCTCCATGCCAAGGGTAACCAGTTCAAGAACAAGCGTGTCTTGCTCGAGACAATTCACACAATGAAGGCCGAGCGCGCTGAGTCCAAGGCACTTGCTGACCAAGCTGAGGCGAAGAAGAGTAGGGCACGAGCACGACTTGCCAAGAGGGCGGCTAAGGAATCAAAGGGCAAGGATGACCAGTAAATATATGAACGAAATAAAAAGTTTTAGAATAATGTATTGTGCCTATAGACCAAATGACGTACTTAGTTTTAAGTAGTAAAGAATAACGTCTTTACAAGACAATGAACATGAGCTGCTCCTTTGCATGTAGTATCTACCGTGTTGCTCAACCTGTAACCAAACATTTACACGTTGTAGCAATGAAAATCCGTCAGCATATTATCTCTCTCCCCTGCAGCACGATGTATTCTTCTGTTAATTAACTAATTCAACACCCAAAAAATCTTAAAAAAAAGAGATGGCTCGTATGTTTTACTAATAAAAATACAGCCCACTCTTTAGCAAGGTTATCATTAATTTACTACTATTATGCACGCCATGTCGGAAAACTAAAAATAGGCATCATGGCCATATGACACATCATTTTCACAGAGGAAGAATGCCTCCCACATCGAGTGCTGCATTAGTGCGTTCTCATTCCTCACTAAACAACTAATTCTTAAAACCAATACTTCTATAAAAGTGCAATCTCTAGGTAGATTTGACCAATTCAGTTGCAATATATTCTGGCCGCTTGTATCCAATCATGGTTTCAGCTTTCCAATCGACATGATCAACCATGTAATCGAAAAATGTTGCATCCATTGGTCGCTTACGCCTGTTTTGAGGTTCATAGATTTTGCATTTGTCTGAGTTACGCTTCACTCCGGTAGCTCGCTCGATCCTTTGAACTAATTCTTCAGTGCCTTCTTTTAAAAGTGATTCATAACGATAATTCCAAAATCCCTCGACATTCGTATAATATGCCGACTCCAAAAAGTTGCGAATTTTGTCAGCCCTCATCTCCAAAATATTTGCATATGGCCTTCCTTCTGGATCATTCACTCTCATCTCATAAAACGGTTGGTGTTGCGAGAAACGATGTTTACGATGCTTCCCCCAATATCCCTCGGGATAAGGACGAGTGAGACAGGAGACAAGCTCATGATAGTGAAAACTTTCCTGGCAGATCCGTCCAGTGTTATTGTGTGCAGACTGCTCTTCTTTCCAAGCTTCATCTTTGTATAGTCTTTCCATGGTCCATTCTTTGGTCACAAATTCTTTCCACGGTAGGTCAATGTGACGAGAAGCGTGATGTGGGACAGCTTTCATGGCCCATGTCCACTCGATGGGATCACGAAACATGGCAATAACGAGGGTATTCTTTGCAATTTTGGATGTGTCGTATTGGAACCAGTGCTTGTAACGTGATAAAGTTCGATGTACCTAAATTGTATTGTTTTAGGGAAACCACAAGAATTGTTAAACGTGATAGAAAATGCAATAACTGTAAGAATCAAATTGAAAAGCATGACTTACCGGAATAGTTTGATTGAAGCACAAACCCAAATGCCTTTGAATTGAAAATAATATCAATAGAAAATAATACCGAATCAGTGATTGTTAACAACAAGTTAAAAATAGATCCAACGTACCAACGAACTCACGCATAAATCCATCGAGTTCCCGAATTGCGTTCCCCCAATAGTGAAATAGAGCCGATGCTCCCATCCACGGCCTCACGATCTGCAAAAGTTCCTTCAAATATGTCACTCTCGTCGCCATCCAATTGATCCTCCGATCCTTCAGTCATGGTGAACTCCCATTGTGCCTCTTCGGTGGGCATCCACTCCCCCCTCACGGCGGACGGATCTGCTTGGTAGCTGTTGATCATTGTTTGATACCATGTTAACATAACCGATCCAATGCACATGAATAGGATGGACGCGAAAAGTCGAAACAACATGGTCATGTCGGCAATTTATTTATTGTTACTCTGGCAATCAACGTGTAGCGAAGGTGTAACGATTTTATGATGAGTAGATGATGCACCGAGGCCCAAAGGAGGGATGTGAAATGAAATCTAAAAAATGATGTCTTGTCACAATGTTCTGCATGAATCCCATCGTGGCAGCATTTGTTTTGTGCTTATTTCTTGGCTCGTTGCGTCGGTGCAGACTCATCGAAATTGATACGTAGGAAACAGTAATACATACTCGTAGAATTTAAAAATATAGGAGTAGAGTAACTACTTCCTCCATTAAAAAAACAACTTCAGAAAAAGGAAACTACATCATATGTGGTATTCTGATAGAGTACTTTTTACCATACCTACATACGATACCCAGGCAGGCTGTAAACACGAGAATGCTGTAAATAATACATCGTATCGTACTACTCTCTCTCTCTCTAGAGAGAGAGTAGATAGAACGCAAACAAACATCATGATGTTATGATTTTCGTGTCTTCATCATGAAGAAATTGCTATTGTATCTCTACAGAGCTTCAAAAGTAAGTTGTTTGATGACCTCCCTCAATCAATTCAAGTTAACTAAAACTTGATCGCCAAAGCTCAAAGTGAAACGAACCATATCTACTAGGCAGAAGAAAAAAGAAACTCCGCAATTATGAGCCATAAAAGATGCACACAAGAGCGGATAATGAAATGGCAGCCAGATGAAATGACAGCTGGATGATTATGATGCTTTTTTAATTGTTTGTCATTACTTTGCATTATTTAAACAATAACTAGAGTCGCTTGCCATTTTGATCATTCACCTCCTCCAGTATCATGTGTACAAAATAAAAGATATTGGTGTGCTCTAAAATGTTGCCCCAGAGAAAGGACACTTCCCCCCTGTTTTTTTTGGTATTCCGGCTTTTGACTCTCGTGATGAAGATTTGCTTTTTTCAATGTCATGTTTGTCAGTCATCAGAATACCATCCATCAAATTTGCCAGCTCATCAACTCCGCCAGCAATAGGTTCACCAAACGCTATTCCTCTGACCTTTCCATCAACACATTCCTTTTCCCCCATCATCACCTCCATAAAATCATCTGAGTTGAAATAAATCTCTAACCTCTGAATCTTCATCTCATCATTAACATGTGCCATGCCAAATCCCGTCATTGTAACAGTCTCTCCTGTACCCTTGTTACCTGCATACACCCCCGAAAACACTGCCCAATGACGCCATGTAAAAAAAATCTTTGGAGGGCCCGAAAGAACTTCTAATACCTCAAATGGAAATCCTTCTGGAAAGGCATATCGGAATTTTCCATGACTACTTTCAAATGACTCTTTGGAAGAATCATACAACTCTTTCTTGCAAGTTGACAGCAACCAGTTGTAATTCCCCACCCAGGGCGCTTCCTCCGAAGAAAAGATTTTCCCTCCATTTGCCTGCACTTCATAATTGTCTTTATCAACCGTAGTCCACTGATAAAACTCTTTGTGAGTCGCTTCCATTTCCCACGTTTTGATGAAATTCTCCACAGTCATTTCCAAACTTCCTGGAGGATGGTTTTGAGTTTTGCCCAAAAAGTAGTGTAGATCTGCAATAGTGTAATCAGGTTTGCCCTCTTTCCACATGATGCAAGGATCGTCTAAATTGCCACGATCAGGCAACGTGAACCCAAATTTGGTTTGGAGCGTTTGGATTAATTGCCGTGCCTGGCGGAGATCTTCTGGTGTCGCATTGCGGACGGGGAAAATAGGTCGTCCGGAGTAAGCTTCAGTAGTTCGTCTTTTGGAGTTTGCTGCAGTGTTAGCTGTTCGGGCTGTGGATGGGGGATTCGACGAGATCTTGGCGTTGGGATTAGAGCCCGAGCGATATTGGTGTGGTAGAGCGTTGGTGATAGAGCTTTCATCGTCGATTTCGTGCGGATAGTCGATGAGGTCTTCGGGCAGAGGAGAGAGTGTGTCGCTGCTTTCGCTGCTGTCTAAGCTGCTTTCATTGTCCCCGTCAGCGTTGGCTTTATTTTCTTCGGATTTCTTCATGGTGGGCGAGCAGAAATCAAACAAGTAATAATGCGAATGGAAGATGATTGTAATTAGTACTCTCTCTTAGAGAGATATTTAAGTATTAATTTATGTAGTCCTATGGTCGGTGGTAGTACCATGGTGCTCTCTAGAGATAGATGATACCATGCATCATCTAGAGATATTATGATATGGTTCTACTATGGTACCAAGACTACCTACCACCTACTAGGTAGAGGTAGAGAGCTACTAGAGGCTGATCTGACTTGACGGGGCGGGTGGATGGATGGAGGGTGGAGTGTGCGTGGTGTGTGGTACCGTATTCTTGGTTTGAAATGGATAGCTTTTTGGTTGGTACAAGATATCT
>JALLAR010003109.1:0-12771 GCA_036939335.1 Conticribra guillardii
CCTTCTCCGGATAATTAGCACAAGAGAATGGCGCCTGCTCTGGAGTCAAACCTCCATTCTAATATCTCAACAGCAACGCAATCAACACCAACCGGGCGCAATAGTCAATACAACCATAACAATCAACATCATTCCAATAGCAACACTCAACCACCTCAACCGCCAACTAACAGCAACGCCATCAAAGTCAAGCCAATAAAAATGACCTCACCAACCGCAGTCACAGCCGCCGCACCGCAAAATTCAACATCGGACCGAATAGAAACTCTTCCAAGCAGCGCGCAGCAGAGTCACAAAAACATTCGAACCCCCCGCCGCCACCTCATAACAACAAATCAATATCCGAACAAATAATCGTCTCCTTCGAATCTTGTAAGCAACAATAAACCAATAAATCGAAGGAACGAGAATCGCCATTTTGAAATGAAATGAGCGTCGATATCAAATTCCAATTACGAGAATAAAATCATCTATAGTCAACCAGGGATCATGTGACGAAAGAGAATAAATATAACGATCCAAACATGGCATTCTTTTTGTCCAAACCGTCTTATCAGGTACTCCTGGAATCGTCGCTTGAAGGCGGTCGCACTTCACGCATGCGTACCATCTGTTTTATTTTGTATCGCATTGTATTTGTTCTTGTGTTGACAGCATTGGGCATCATCCAGTGCACATCTACCCTTCATATGCCTATGCGCTGCCCAAACTATCATGCCAAAGCAACCTGTTTTCTTCATACCAGGAAGTGCAACAATCAACGGGACGAGGATACAACAATATACAATGAGGTTGTGAGTGGGATTGGCCGTGGTTGTAGTTCCAGGGAACTCAATCAACCTGGGTGGAGTTATTCCTAACATACCCAACCACACCACATTAAATATTTCAGCAACAACAGCATCAACATTGAACAAACTTTTGAATCATGAACAAAAGCAATAATAATAATCATTATTCGCAATAATAATAATCATTATTCGCAATAATAATAATCATTATTATTATCAATAAAAAGTAAATAATGCAAATAATTAATAATAATGTAACAACAACTGCTGCTACTACTAATATGAGTGTTTTTTATGACGCATCATTATCCACAATAATATATTGCTAATCAACTAAAATAACGCAAGTTTCACTCATTTGTCGATTGGCCATGGTTTCTATGAATTTACTGAGAATATATCGGACATTTGTCAACAAATCATAGAAAGATTCTAATTTTATCTTGCACATGTTGAAGCTCTATAAAAACAAATATCATAGATGCTTGGAAATGTTTTGAATTTTGAGCACAACGTAAGCTTCGATTTCAAACTCAGTACTAGCCAATAAAGTTAGATGGCATAGACAACTTCATTAATACACACAACCACACTTCTAAAAACGAACAATCATGAGCTGTTAGCAGAGGCAGTAACAGCATTCTCTGCAGCCAAACTGCCCGGCGGGATTTCAAACTCAGTACTAGCCAATAAAAATAGATGGCATAAATAACTTCATTGATGAACAACCACACTTATAAAAACAAACAATCACGAGCTGTTAGCAGTGGCAGTAACAGCATTCTCTGCAGCCAAACTGCCCAGCACCAACTCGGCTAGTTGTAAAACTTGGGCTCACTGACCCAGTAGTAGACATTGCAATCCATGCAAACTTATGATGTCAACCGACTTCCTTTTTGCATCACTGAGCCTATTGGCGGGAGAGTCTTTTCCGGCCAGAAGGTAGTCTGCAGCAGTTATGAATATCATTAATACAAAATTAGAATCAGCAGAAAATGCCAACACAAAAAATATATTGATACACTTTTCACTCACTTGTATTTTTGGAGAACCGTTTGAGAACTTTGCCTCCAAATGATTCAATCATGGCCGTGATCTTATCAACTCCCACAGCATCTATATCACCTCCACCAACTTCTGGAAATGTACCAGCAATGATGAATGCTTTATCTTTGAGGAACATCCTGTCCATCGCACCATCTGTTCCTGGTACGAGAATGGCAAAACTTCCCGCAACAACAGCGGGCTTTCCCGTATTGATGTTGTTGCAATTCATTGACTTGTTGCCACCGCAAGCTATATTGCCACAAAAACCATTATTTGCATTCATTATTACTGTTGCATCAGTAACAATTGTTTCGGCAAAATTTCCTGCAGCGGCAGAGACGGATTCCTGTTGTTCTTGCCTAGTAGCGGCAGCGACAGCATTTTCTTCAGCTAAATTGTCTGGAGCGAATTCAACTGGTTGCAAATCACCATCTAATTGCACCGAAATAACAGCGGGCTTGTCTGTATGGATGTTGCTGCAATTGGTTGCCTCAATACCGCCATGAGCTAAATTGCTGCAAACGTCATCATTTGCATCCATAATCCCACTTGCACTTTTTGCATCAACTATCACTGTTGCATCAGTAACAATTTTTTCGGCAGACTTTCCTGCAATGGCAGAGACAGATTCAGTAGTAGATATCTCTCCAAAATTGAATCCATCAAAAGCAATAGTTGTTGAAGTTGTAGAAAAAGAAGTAGCAGTAGTAGTGACAGCATTTTTTGTAGCTAAACGGTTTGGAAACAGCTCAACTGGTTGTGAAACATCATCTAATTTCACCGACAAAACAGCGTGCTCATTTTTGTGGATCTTGCTGCAATCGGTCGCTTTGTTGCCGTCACAAGCTAAAATGCCAAAAAGACCATTTGTTTCAGGAGTATTTTCTGCGATGGCAGAGACGAATTCAGAATCATGCCTTTCTTCGAAATAGTTTCCATCAAAAGCAATAGTTGTTGATGTTGTAGAAAAAGAACTGGTCTCATCATTCTCTGCAGCCAAACTGCCCGTAACCAACTCGGCTAGTTGTGAAACGTCAGCTCTCTGACCCAGTAGTAGACATTGCAATCCATGCAAACTTATGATGTCAACCGACTTCCTTTTTGCATCACTGAGCCTATTGGCGGGAGAGTCTTTTCCGGCCAGAAGGTAGTCTGCAGCAGTTATGAATATCATTAATACAAAATTAGAATCAGCAGAAAATGCCAACACAAAAAATATATTGATACACTTTTCACTCACTTGTATTTTTGGAGAACCGTTTGAGAACTTTGCCTCCAAATGATTCAATCATGGCCGTGATCTTATCAACTCCCACAGCATCTATATCACCTCCACCAACTTCTGGAAATGTACCAGCAATGATGAATGCTTTATCTTTGAGGAACATCCTGTCCATCGCACCATCTGTTCCTGGTACGAGAATGGCAAAACTTCCCGCAACAACAGCGGGAAAACTATTATTTGCATTCATTATTGCTGTTGCATCAAAAGCAATAGTTGTTGCAGTTGCAGCAAGCGCGGGCGGAGTTGCTGGTGGAGAAGATGTTGTTGGTGCAGGTGTTACTAGTGTAAGTACTGGTGTAGGAGCCAATTCGACTGGTTGCGAAACACCCTCTAATTCTTTCTGGGCCCTTTTCTCATTATCAGAATCAATTTTTTTTCTCAGGCGGCTCCAAAATCCTTTGATTTGATCAATACTTGGAACATGGCCATGCGCTGATGTGCTGCTGAACATCAAAAGACCGTTAGAAAGTTTCATCGCCTTGAGCTCTTTCATTGCCTCGTCAGGAGTATACTTTTGCCTCCCTTTCTTGTTCCCGCCACTACTCTTCTCTCCATCAAGAAACATTCTCGTGAGCTCATTTGATAGGTTCTTGAAGTTGGATATTCTGTATTGTTCAGCACGTTGTGGTTTCCGATAGCAGCCAGGTTGATGCCATTCAGCCCCATGAGAAGTACCTGCACCTTTTCCATCTACCACAACAGAATTGCCATATTCTGCAGATCTGTTGCGGCATTTTCCTAATCTAAGCATGCCATCATCGCGAGAAATTATGTCAGCAGCTGCATCTATAATATTCTTTGATGGAAAGCGGTGTTTGTTCGATGACTTGTGCTTGTCAAGACCTCTTTTTGTCCTGTATGCACACATGCAAAAGTCTGTTCCAGAAGGGTTGTGTTCGTCACACTTAAAAAGGCCTTTTCTAAAGGTATCGGTGAACCTTCCACTCCTTTCTTCATCCCACGCTTCCTTATATGACGTAACTCGTGAAGTTTTGGCCGCCTTGTCTCTACTCTGTTTGCTTATGGTAGAATGCACAGAATGCGCCTCACTCTTTGGAGTTGGAAGTTGAGCGGTTACATGGTATTGCGGCTTTTGTGGTATATGCTGCCAATTTTGTTCAATGCTGGAAATAGATATACGAGTACCACTGCCATAGTCGCTGTGCTTGTGGCAAATTACTTCTTCATTTTCCCGATCCAATTGTAGCCGATGGAATGCAACTAGTCTTGACTCTTTAGTTACAAGTGGTGATGTCCTGTCTGGTTGGATTAATGCTGCCTTCATTCCCCGGATACCCACTCCCTCTTCGCATGCTTTAACACATGTTTCTGCATCTGTTATATCTGTGATGCGGTTGCTGACTGCATCATCCAAGTTTTTGCCAAGCTTGCCAAACATTCCATCTAAAGGTGTCTTCCCATCACCATTAACGGAATGCCTGATTTGTATCTCCTCGACTTTTCCATTCGTCCACTCTTTCCAGCGTGGCATGCAAGCTTTTGCTACATTTGAGTTGAAGCATCCAGCTCCATCAGTCTCGAAGCGAACATTAATGCTGTCAATGTCTGGAAATAGTGGAGGAATAACTTCTTCGTAAATGTAGGCCTTGGCAGATAAAACAAATGTTGAGTCTTGGGTAGTGTCATTGCTGAAAAACACTACAAAATTCACATCAACTTTGTTCTCTTTTCCTTCTTTGTTTGAGAGAATCATGAATCCTAAGCATGCGGTTCCTCTTTTTCCAAAAAACTTCTTTTGATTTTCCCGGAAATACTTCGGGAGGATCTTCATTTTGAAGTCTGATACAACTATCGCTTCATTCGGCCCCAATGTGCGCATCTGCTTGCGATAATACTCTGACTCTACCTTCTTTCGAACAAGGTGAGACCTCCAGTGTATGAGATTTGTTCGGCACTGACGAATATCTACCTCAAGCTCATGGTATTGTTCGCTCTGCTCCGGCGAGAGATTAGGCATGTTTTGGGCTCTTTGTGAAAGTTCGAGGAGGCGATCGTAGGCTTCAAATGACCCCTCACAGTCATCACAAGGTCCTTTATGCAATTCATCCTCGCGAAATGGTCATGGTATATACCCATCGGGCCCATGAAGCCCACAGCTGACGCACTGACAGACCCTTTCGCCGTTTCTGCAAAGATGTGTAACAAAATCGGTCTTATGAAATATCAAACAAGCATTGATGCGCTTTTTCATGTCTGATATTTCATGTTGTTGCAGCCCCAGAACAACTGAAAGGACATCAAGAATACCAAGGCATGTCTCAATGCTGTTGCCTCCTTTCAGTGTATCCTCGTCATCTAGCCCGGCCAAGCTTTTGATTGACCCTTTTGTCAAACCTCCTAATACCTTGTGTATAGTTGAGGCAGAAACACATCCATGAGGCGTGAATTTGCAACGTTTATCATCTTCGTGGCCTTCTGACAACATGCATTGCGTGTTAGTCTTAGGGCATCTTTTTTTGCATCTATTCTCGATGATGGAGGTATCATTAGAATCATTTGCCGCCGCTGTGTAGTCTCTCATAATTTTCCCGGTATTTGCAGTGGTTGAGACTGCATCTAGCTGAACAATTGCCCCGCTTGCCATTACATGCTCCTTTGTTCCGTATGCATGATTTTGAATAAAGTTATCCTCAACATAGCCCAAAAAGCACTCCAACTCTTCGAGAGTGTAACTAGCTCTACTCCACTTGATCACCTCTACAGGCTTCAATGGGCCAGGATATTGAGCATGCTTCCCGGCTTCGTACCATTCATACCTTGTGATGTTGGTTCCAAAGGTCGCCACTGCTTCCGCTCTTGTGTATTTTGTCGTTGCCAATGCAATATAAGGACGTCTCTCCTTTGGCTTTTGCGCGTGCACCTGTTGCACTATTTCTGAAAATAAATCTGCTTTTCTATAATTGTTCATCATTTCAACCCATTTTCCAGCAGTTTTATCGCTGCCGTCACCTTGTAGTGCAGAGTTCAGCAAAACAATTTGACATTGAGATTAACTATACATATTCAATTTTTCGATTATTTGACACATAATCATTTGACTTACTTTTCTCTTTTGCACATGTGCTGTACTTGGACACAGCTTCCGTGAGAAGTTGGATTTTCCTTGGTGATGAACAATTTGGAATAGCGATGTTTGCAAGTTGCTCTATTCCATGACTGAGTACATTGGTCAAGTCATTTAGGCGTCTACCTTTTAATTTGGTTGGCGTGTTTGCGGCAAAATGCACACAACCTCGCCTAACAGCACTCGGTGCATTTTTGTTGTCAGTCATATTCAGAAACTGCACAAGCGGAGTGGATTTTTTTGTGGGTTTTTGTGTTTGTTTTTTATTTTGGTATCGTTCGCCCTTGGCAAACGTGTGGTTTTCGCCATAAGAATGCCTTTTGATTGTTTTCCGGACTCGAGCAGTTCTTTCCGTAGGTTTACTCCTGCTACGGACACATATTACCACCATTTTGTCTATTTCATTTTTCCGATTACATTCATTTGGATTTCCTGCAGCACATTTGGAACATTTGACAACAGTTGGGTTCCATGCCTTAAATTGACGATCAATTTCGTTATTTTCCAGCAACCAAGTGCAGGACCGGTCGGAATTGGGTGTCTTTACCATGGCTTAAAGATGATGGCGACAAAACAGGTGAAAAATGATGATGGTTCCAAACCAGGGTTTGCCGATGGCAGAGGAGAAGGAATATCAAAAGGCAGGTTTCAATGATGGTAATGAAGGTTGATTGTTGTTTGGTGCATACAGATATGTTCTGCGCCAAAAAGGAATGCACTTGATATCCGTATGATACAAAAAGTTGGTTGACAAAGGAATGCTCAAATGAGCAAACCCGTATGTTAGAAATCTTCCTTTGTTGATGGCGGGAAGTTTGTGTCATGAATTTTGGTTTTGCATGTACTAGCAGTAGATACATACATTCATTTGTAGTACTACCATCTACTAAACATACTACCATACAAAAAAATTCTGTTCACTTTTTGCGGGACGGGCCGACGTAAAGCCAGCACCTCCATGAAATCAAGGAAAGGGTCGGAAACGAAACCACAACAAATCATGCCATAAAACTCAAACAAACAAATAAACTCACAGAAAAAATAATGCAATCGGAACCAAAACAGTGCTCGGGTCAACGCAAAGGTACTAGAAGTTCCGGTCTAGCACAAGCATTTCGTGAGGCGGCAAAAGCTCTTTCTCCGACAAAGAAACCGCCGCGGGCGCGTCGAGCATGCAAGTCTGACAAAAGAATTTACGTTGCCTTTACCGGTATTTTGGGCACTGCCGCAGATGTGCAAGTGAGTATTCAAAAAGAGATGAAATCAAGAATTGGTCATTCAAACTCACACATCATTTTTGTCAATTCTTTTATTCAGGCAGTTCATGAGCTCGGAGGAACCATTATTCATGATGTCATCGAAGACTACCCCAAAATTACTCATTTGGTTGTGACTGATGGCGAATCATCGATTAAACCTCGTCGAATGAAGTTCTTTGTTGGATTGTGCATTACTCCAAATATTGTTGGGACCGAGTGGATCCATCAATCCAAATTGAGAGGAAGTTTCCTTCCTGTTGACGCATTTCGTATTGCCGATGACAAAGATGTGGTGGAAACAAATGACTTCTTTTTCTCCGTGAAACAATCGATTGAAAAAGGAATCGCCGCTCGTGAAAATGGAGGCTTCCTTCAAGGATTTTGTATTTATCTTTGTCCTGGAGTTGCAAGCAAAGCCGGCTTGCCACCAAGAAAGGAGCTTGAGATGCTTTTTTCTGTCACTGGTGCCATCCATCTAACTTCTGCTAAGCAGCTGGCATCTAGCTCCACAGTACTTGCTGATGTCTCGAAGATTATCATAATCACTAGTGAAAAAGAAACAAAGAAACAGGCTGCCGAGGCGAAAGAGGCCGTGGCTTGTGGTGCAAAGAAGATGACATGCCAATGCTTCTTTGATCTGGTGTTGAAACAAGAGCCACCAGTTGCGAGGGCCAATGCATCCATTAAAGACTGCCCTTCTTCGATTAATCACCCCACCAATGCTCCCAAACCAGAGACTCCAATTGTGAATGATAATGCATTGGTTAAAAGCCCTCCTCCGTCCAAGCCAGCACGCACTCTGAATGGCGATGCAAATAAAAGAAAGCGCACAGTTGAACATTCAGCCAAGAATGTTTCTAAACAAGAGACGCCAATTGTTAATGCTAATGTATTGGTTGAAAGCCCGCCTTCATCCAAGACAGCACATACTCTGAATGGCGATGCAAATAAAAGCAAGCGCACAGTTGATCATTCGGCCAATGCTCCCAAACCAGAGATGCCAATTGCGAATGCTAGTGCATTGGTTAAAAGCCCTCCTTTGTCCAAGCCAGCACAATGCACCAAGATTAACCTTGGTTTCAACGCAGCAGCAAAGAAAGGAACTGCATATGAAACTCCAAAGAAGAATCAGTTCAACCATGTTTTTACCACCACACTCAGCACAAGTGTTATGCGCAGCTTGACCAATCCAACTATTGGTGACCCCTACCGCGGTAATATTGGAGTGGGAACTTTCAAGATATCAAGATCTGTTGTGGATGGCTCAACTATTTGCCATCTCTTCAACAAAAATGGCGTCAAGAAATTTGAGGCGGAGGTTCCACCAAAGGAAACATCTCACAATCATATGTTTGGAAATGCTGGGAAACAGAACTGTATTGTGTGGGATGCATATGATACTTCGGGAGATTTATCAGGTGGCACAGTTGTTAAGGGAGGTGGTGGAGGATCTAAACCTTCTGCAAGGCTTCGGGAGTTCACTTTTTGGTTTAGGAGCAGGGAGCAAATGTCTGCAGTATTGCTCTACATGTACGATGGGGATGTGGATTTGCTGGAGGAATGGTTTGATGAAAACAGTCGTTTCTGTCCAAAAGAGCCGTCTATGCCTCCTCATCTCATAGCCAAAGATGAAGATGCCATGGAAGTAGATGAAAATGTTCGCAATCTACCTTTTAGCCCAGAATCCGCATATAACAAATATGGCAATGACCCGCATGGAGTATCTCAGGCGTTCTGAAAAAAAGTATTGTGCTCTATAGCTGCTTCATTTTTGACGTATAGTTGGAAGTAAGAGCCCGTGATAGATGGATGGATAAAAATGTTTAGTTTCGGTTTGTTTAGTAGTTAATGTTTTTATATAAGATAAAACAAACTTCCGCTCAATTACATCAGTGCCATCTTTTATAAAAAAATTCGCATACATTCCTCTTACCGATGTTGGTGAGGCATGTAATTCTACTGCCTGGTTCCTCCAACTCATGCTCTAGAAATGCTCTTACAAAAATACCTGCATAGAGGCGGAGAGGCTGCTTTTCTTTTTGGTCTTAAGAAAGATGGTTTTTAATTTTCTGATGAATTGGATTTACTTTCCGATCCAATAACTTTTGTTTTCACCAATTCAAATGGATTTAGCTTCAAATTGTGAGCGCAAGATAAACTAACAGCTCAGTTTTTAGAGAATAAGCTTTTGTTAGTTGCTCTTGCTCCTTTTCCGAATTTGAACCAGTTGTTGTATTCAAACAAGCTGCCCTCGTCATTCTAGCAGTGGAAGCTGATACAACAACAAGCACTGTTGGATAATCCATCCTCAACTTGGTGTCTTTGATGAAACACGGATCACATAGTTTTGTTGGCTGAAACTGATCTGTTCCACCACCTGTAGCTCCCCATGCTTTTTCAACTGTGCCAAGATTCAATGGACACTTCTTGTATTGGATATTGCATTTAGAATGCTTCGACAAAGATCTCTACAAAGCAGTCACAACATTCTTACTCAGGTGCATATTGTCAGGAATAAATACAAATTGTTGATCAGTGATTGGAGATACCATTATGTGTTTTTTGGTGAAGCAAACGGTTGGATATTTATCAAGTAACTTCTTTGGAATGACATCAGCAGCAGAGTGTGTTGAACTTGCAAGGAAGGCAGACCAGTTTGGATTTGCTGAGTCACCTGATGCACCAGCAGCAAATTAGTTGTAGTTAGGTGTTGATTGGTAGGCTAGATTCACCATACGGAAGATGACAGGTGCACTGAGTTTCTCTACATTGGTGGATGCAAAATTTCAGAACAATCCATCTCAGGATAGATTGATGTCCATTTTAATACCGCATGCTCTTTGGCCAGTTTGATGTTGTCGATGGTTGAAGAGTTGCACTGTTTAAATTAAAATAAAATGATCAAAGAAACCAGTGATGTTCACACATTGCTCACCATTTTATTCTCAAGAGAGAAGCATGATCATGATATGATCATCGTTTCTCTCTTAGAATAAAATGATCAAGCATTCATACACAATCATCAAAAACAATGACACACAAAATGAAACACGACAAATGCAATGCATTATACTAACCTGAGACATTGCAACATCACTCTCTTGCTCTATAATTTCCTTCAGCCAGTTTGCCTGTTCTCAAAATTTATTGGACATTGGCTGAAATGAGTGCTCATTGCATTGTTATACAAGTTTCTTTCGTTGGTAGTTCCACTGGAGACCAACTGCGAGACTTGCCGAGACTATAGAAAAAAATCCAATCCTGGCATCATCATCCCATGCTTCATTGTTGGCCCTTTGTGAAGTAGTATTCATTTTTTGGATACATAATGAATATGCACGCATACTACTCCTAGAAATCCAAGCGCTTCTCAATTTGTAGATGTGGGATATGAGGAAGCATCATCACCTTCCAAATCTCATTGTAGGTGTTTACTGAAGTGCGCACCAAGAGAACAATTGCCCAATCCATCAACATAGGGTCATTTCTCACCCTTCTCCTGTTACCTCCTTTGCTATAAAGTTGTAGCATGTGCTGTAAATGAACATTCCAAAGCTCCAGCTTATTTTCAGCATTGTCTTCTAACGGTGTCTCTTTTGGAAGTTCTGATTCAATTTGTCGGTTCATGATTTTCATGGCAATAACAAAGGCATCTGCTCCCTCTCCAATGAAATCACATACACGCACTGCAATACCTGTGTTGGTTAATATTTCAGCCTGTTTCCTTTGCTCTATGGCAAGAGGTTTGCACAGTTCTTGGATAACAAAAGTAGCAGTCCTAGAATCTTTTGCAATGATGCCAATCTTTGTTGATGGTCCAGGAGGTCTGAAAGTTGGTTGGTGTGCAAGGGAAATAAACTTTCTACCAACCGATTTCTCTCTAGATCTAGATATGCAATACATCTTAGATCTGGTCAGGCCATATTTTGAAATAATCAAACCATTGTTGAAAGGTTTGAGTAGGAAATAATTAAACCATTGTCAAAAGGTTTGATTAGGGAGGCCGATGATGTTGTTGTAGATTTCTTCTTTCCATTTGCTGTTGATGGTGGCAAGGAAAAGGGAGGTAAGCCATTCGTTCATGTTACGAATGTTTTCATATTCCATTTTTTGTGTCAACCACATTAACCAAATTTGTGTCTTTTAGTGTGTGTCTTCAATTCCTGCAGGGGAGACTGGGGATGTGGATGGAATGGCCGGTTTGACGTAAGGTACATTTGTGTAATTTGAGTAGAGTTGTACCGGGAGTGTTAGGAAGATCATGCCTAATGGGCCGTGAGATGTAGTTTGTTTTCTTGTAAAGGTGGTGAGCTCTTTGAGGACGCAAAGAAGTGTAGCGAGTGTTGGTTTCCCAGTGATGGGAGCAATTGGCTGCGTTAGGCGTGCTTGCATTTCAGCCAAGCTGGTGGTTGGATATGTGGATGATGCCATGATGATATATCTTGGTAAGCCAGTGAAGAGCGAAGGGTTACTGAATTTTGGTGGTAAGCCAGTGAAGGGTTACTTGTTGTATTTAAAAGAAATACTTAGGACTGTTGAGATGAAATAAACGTAGTTATTAATATGCTAAAAATGTCCTAAGTATTTTTATGAGAATAGAAATGTTAGGAACAAAAAACTAGGGATCATCTTGGTGGCAAGTTATGTTGCCATCAGCGATGTGGTGTAGTTTGTGGCGAGGTGTCACATCATGTGTATCATGCGCCTGCGCAAGCTTATGCTGAAGATGCGGCTGGCTTGCGTAGTACTCGGGTATAGTCCCATAGGGCTTGTAGGACTGGTAGGGGATTCTTACGTAAGTAGAAATCCCCTATCTTTCCAACATTCTTGACCAGCAGCAATTTCAATCCCAAAACTTTCATATGTTGGTGCTGCCCTCCGGGCGTCCGCACTTTCTTTTTCATGGCAGGGGTAGTCATTATGAACTTTGTCTCACGCCGCTTGGAAGACATAGTATTCTCCGTGACAATAATTGGTGGAGTTGACAATGGTGGCCAGTAAGGACGGGGACAATGGTCGTGTGTGTACTACTGTGTATCAAAACAGAGCGGCCAGCCGTCGTCCTTGGTGTGAATTATTTCTTCTGGCAAGAAATAATAATAATATGTTGCGCGACACAATCTGTATTGAGCAAAAAAACAAAGAAAAAGATTAAAATCATTTGTGGAGAATCTTTTTATTTTTAGAAACTGGAAAGTATCGCGTGTCATCGCATTTTTTTGGTGAGATACCCATTCTGTCTGTGGTGGGTGTTGAAGAAACACACAATTCGTCATTGTGGTTCGATTACAATGTCGTGTAAAT
>JALLAR010003132.1:0-12593 GCA_036939335.1 Conticribra guillardii
AATTAAAATACTCAACAACCAATCGCTATAAGGTGGCAACGAAGCATTTCTAACAAGGCTTCTCATTCTAAAATCCTATTGGTCTGGACTCCACCTGATGGTGGGCTTCGGTTCTGATAATCAAATCCTTGAAGAGGTCTATGCAGATCTGGCACTCTTTCACTAAAATCGTCCCAAGATTTTGTTCCATAGCAGGCTTGCGTAGATTTCTTAGAGCAACAGTCTTTTCCAAGATGGTGCTTGCACTTGAGGCTTCGCTAAGAGACATGATTATTGAACATGATATTGCATTATCATGATTTTTCACTAGCAAGAGCAAGTGTAATAGTGATTGCAACCTGACATACGGTATGATGATCGATGTTAATTAATGATGTTCTTCGAAATTCTTTTATTACCTCGTTGAATTAAAGGTATACGTAAATTAGTGTTTAGTAAACACCCTTACTGCTCTTTATCGTTTATTTCTCGAAACCTTTTTTTTGGACATGGTGCTTTTATGAGCCACTATGCATGAGCCACTGCAAAAAATACCAACTTTCGTGGCGGAAATGGGAAATGGGGTATGCATGCCATGGTACAACAAGAAAATATTTTTGAAAACAAAAAATTAAGGCACCTTTCTCTACACCACATCCTACATATGTATCAGAAAGGGCGCGAGTTGCGTATGTAAGAAGTATCACTGTATGATAATTGCACTTTAGCCAATGGTGCAAGTGCTGTATTTAGACATTATTTGATCTCCTTACAACTTTTTAGTGTGATACTCTCTTGAGCATTTTAGTCAGCAATGTGATGTCTGAATGAACATGCGGTGATGCCTGTTTGTGTTATGTATTGTTGTGGTATGATTTTAAGAAATATTTCGACGACTTTTATTTTATAAAAACAGTATCACCAATGAACTAGTACCCTAACCCTAACGAACCGAGATTGATGTGGGAGTGATAAGCAGCTAATCATACATTTCCCCATTAAACATAAGTGCTTTTCTCGTGAATCATAAAAATGATTTTAGAAAGCGAGGTTGCGTATGTAAGAAGTATCACTGTATGATAATTGCACTTTAGCCAATGGTGCAAGTGCTGTATTTAGACATTATTTGATCTCCTTACAACTTTTTAGTGTGATACTCTCTTGAGCATTTTAGTCAGCAATGTGATGTCTGAATGAACATGCGGTGATGCCTGTTTGTGTTATGTATTGTTGTGGTATGATTTTAAGAAATATTTCGACGACTTTTATTTTATAAAAACAGTATCACCAATGAACTAGTACCCTAACCCTAACGAACCGAGATTGATGTGGGAGTGATAAGCAGCTAATCATACATTTCCCCATTAAACATAAGTGCTTTTCTCGTGAATCATAAAAATGATTTTAGAAAGCGAGATGCATTGATACCTGACAATTTTTACTTGAAAATCAACTAATACTAGAGAACGCAGCATTTTAAGCTTGGGCGGCTTGGCTTGTTGTAATGGTCACAGATTTTGTCCCATTGGGGTTGATTACTTCCTTTGTAACAGTAAGGGAACCATCGGCATTGTAAGTTCTCGTCACTGTAGAATTTTCAGCATTTCCATCACCTGCATGAACGTCTGGAACTTCATAAGCCTTATTATCTCTCCCTTCAACTGCTTGGACGCTACCATTTTGGCAACAATTACCATCGAAGATAATCGCGGCAGTTTTGGGGGTTGGGCAGATCAAAATATTGATGCCTACGCCAAGGTAGAAAAGGCCAGCGAAGATTGCGGTGACTGCACCGCCAGAGGGTTTGCACTTGCCCTCGCAACTTGTGTCCTTGAGTGCAACAAGAGTGAGCATTTGGAAGAAAAAGCATACAATGTAGCACCATCCGATACTCTTGAAAATCTGCGTTTGGATAAGATGACCCAGTTACGATAATTGCCAATGAGTCGCAATGTAATTATGATTGGAGAAAAAGAAAACATGACATTACGTGTGCAAATAATCAACTTATGAATATGCATACCTTGCGAGGGAACTTGACGAAAAGCATCACGAAGCATGCGATCATGAGGATTCCTCCGAACAATGCGCTGAGTACTCCAAATGCCTGAGCTGCCTTTATAGACGCGGACAACTCCACGCCGGTGTAATCCAAGCAAATCCCAAGAGCTCCAGCTTTGAAGAGACCAAAATCGAGAGTAAAAAGATAGTCTGTAGAACTAGAACCAGAACTGTAATCAAAATAATTGTAACTAGGAGTGACATCGGAGACATCATCGTAGAAATCTGCTTTGGGAGTGACATCGGAGACATAATCGGATAAATCTGCTTTCATAAAGTTGCATGCACCAACAGCAACTGCTGACATGATGAACGCAATAAATCCACAGATAATGGAAGCAATTCTTGAAGTTCCAGTTGAATATAACAAAGTTTAAGTGAAGTAATGCAACTAGATACATGAGAGAGTTCACGAAATTGGAAATTGGAAAGCAAAAAAGGTAATCGTGTATTAAAACGTTTTTCGTACTGGGTGGCGAACGGGTAGATTTCTCTCTCGCCAAAACATCCGTTCGGTTGATTACTACTCTCCATTTTGTTTTTGTGTTATTTTCGAGTCAAATGGTTTAAGAATTTTAGTGGTAATGATTGATATTCGCAATGATCTTATTACTTTTCGCAAATTATGAATTATGAAACGAATTCATATGCGAGATGCGAGTTGTGTACAATGCCTACACCACGAATGAACAGTAATGAGAGCCTATGCCTACTATGCGATCCAGCCCTGTGTTCTCAATATTGAAGGCATAGTGCAGTTCGCGTCAGTGGAGTGTCGAGTGTCGGCATAGTGCAGTTCGCGTCAGTGGAGTGGGGAGTGGATTTGTGCAAAAAAAATGTCACGCGTTCAATTCGAGCTGCAACGATCCCTGAAGATCCCTGATTCATTGTACCCTCATTGTACCATACAGATTCATAGGTACGTACCATATTCATGTAGTATTGTACTAAAATATTTTCAGAGTGCCACCTCATACAAAATTTACAATTTTTTAGTGGTGAATGAGTCTGAATGAGTTCACTCTACTACTCAATAAATTGAGCAGTGAAGTTCACTACTCAAAAAAACTGAGTAGCGAAGTTCACTACTCAGAAAATATTACTCTTTGGAGAACTACCTAGTATTACTCAATCAATGGTAGAGTAGTTGTTTTCCAACAAATAATATATTTCTGGCGCGGATAACATTTTTATGTTTAATTTCACTGAGGAATAGTACTGATTGGATCACTATAATAAAATAATAACACCACCAAAACATTTCTCAGGCCCATTCCTTGGAAAAAAACATGGGAATCAATACTAAATATACACAAAAAAAGAAAACAATGAAAGGCATCATAAAAAATTAAAAGCGTTTCATTCAGTAGAATGCATAACAACTTGCACAGCCACAACCACCCACAAAAACACTTCGTCGAGAATAACAACATCACTTCAAACACTGCAACATGGTTAATGACAACCAACAGTCACCAATCACTACACCTGACTTGAATATCGAAGAAGTCATGAAAAAAGAAGCAAAAATGGGACGACAGGGAGAGGTTACTACTCAATTGACTCAACAAGAAGCATAGAAAATTAGGAATGAAACAGAATGCAAACACTGACGTTGCCAGCACTAATGTTTCCTGATGAAGACAATGCAAGTGAGGGGGGTGACATAAACATTGTTCAATTAGAATTCTTGTGAAAATAATATTTATCAACTGCAAAAACTCACATTCAAATACAATTTAACAAATAATCAGAATTTAATACGATGGTACGAACCGATTACAAACAAAATAGAAATAACTATTGTTTACAAAGCGCATTAATATATTTACTTGAGCGGTAATAAATTTCTAATAAAAAAGGTTTTAAAAATCAGTTTTAGTCAAAATTATAATGTTGCACACTTCACCGATTAAATTTTGCAAGAATTAATAGTAAATGTAGTCATAAGGATTTTATATCTTTAAAAAACACATTTTATATTAGTTATTTGATCAACATAACTATTTCAGCAATATTGGGTTTAAAAACTGACAATAGTAGTTTCAAATGCGTCATTGCGGAATTTAATTACAGGTAAATAAAAATAACACCATGCGTGCGTTTTGGTAATAACATTTTGAAAATATCATATTACCAGAGGTAATTAATTACTGTACTTCTGTACCCATTGGTGGCCGGTACTAAATATATCAAATCGGTACTAGGGGGCTTTCAGATGTTGTCAAGCACACCTGCACTCAGTCATTACTTAGAATGAGAAATACCAGCATTGAAACCTTACGTAATGGCATTCAGCTTCTTCTCCACCTCTTCTTTAACATTTGCAAATGCTCAAAAACACACTCCTATCACAGTGTACTTTGAGTCTGATGACAACATAGTAACGACCGTGATCATTTGTAGTGTTGAGGCAAAGGAGACCCTGCCACAAAAGACCCATACCGGTCATTGATAGCAACGACCTCCAAGATGTTGTCATTGTCAATGACACTGGCAAGGGAGGTCACTCCACAAAAGATGGCAGTTGCACATGAGATGTTGCTATTGTTGATAGCAATGGCAATGGATGCCCTACCACATTGATGCCACAATCATTGATAGTGATGGCTTTGAAGCTGTTGACCTTGATGATGACACTAGAGATTTGATGTGGTTGACAGCGATGGGAAAGGAGTTCCTGCCACAAAAGACAACTGCAATCATTGATAGTGATGGCCACGATGGCCACAGAGACATTGTCATTGATGGTGGCACTAGAAAGGGAGGCGCCGCAATCAAAGTCGACAATGGGGATATCACCATTAAGGATGGCAATTGCAATGGGAATGCAAGCATTAAAGATGGCAAGGGCCAAAGAGGTGCCACCATAAGTAACTGCAATTTCATACCAAAGGAGGTACTGTAATAGAACACAATAGTGATGGCTATGGCCATGGAGATTTTATCCTTGATGAGGGCCTTGGCTATGGAGGCCCTGTATTAGAAAGTGGCAATGAAAACGCCAATACTAAGGATGGAAATTGGGAGAGGACATGCCACCATTGACAATGGGCATAGCAAAGGAGGCTCAAACATAGAAGATGCCAATGGCAATAGATGTTTCAACATTGACGATGGTAAAGACAAAAGAGGCTCCACCATAGAATCAATTGCAAAGGAGGTCCTGCCATAACCATTCTTGATAAGGATTGCTGCTATTTTCAACGGATTGTTGATGCTGCTGCTGTTGTTGATGCTGTTGCAAATGTGGTTGTTCCAGCTTTGGCTTTTTATTTCTATTGTTAATGGTAGTAGTAGTAGTGTTGATGTTAGTGTTGGTGTTGTTGTTGGTGGTGGTGGTGGGCAATGATGCTACTTTTCGATCGTTTTCTTTGGGCGGCTGTGGCTGCTGGGGGAGAATCACCCGTATGTTGTCAAATAGTTGCTGGTGATGGTGGCGGTGGTGGTGATGTAGTTAGTATTATTATTATTATTATTGTTATTTTAAATAGAGCTGTTGGTGGTGAGCCAGTACAGTAATGCAATTATTGAAATTACAAGAGTGAAGTGTGTTTAAAATTCTTCTTCTTTGAAAATATAAATGGCGTTATGGTTGGTGCGTGTGTGCATGATTGAGGGGTGTGGCATGAGTGAGAGATCAAAACACGATTGAGATTGAAATGACCAACCGACCGACCGACCGACCGACCGACCAACAGCGCTTGTTTTTTTTATTTGTGGGGGCAGGGTCAATAGTACCTTTGAATGACTCAATAATATAATATTATTACTACTGTTGATGCAATGAATCATGCATTTATTATGTGTGTTTTGCTTGTTAGCTTACTATTGTCAACACATACTTCTTTCTCGAAAACTGGACACCGTGGTCACGATGATATGAATGATGATGATAGAAGATGATGATGATGTTCTTCAAAACAGGTGCAATTTATTTTTTATTCTCTGTGACATTTTGATGACTTGTGACCTCTTGTGACATTTGACATTATTATTCTTTTCATCCACTCCCCTTGCAACTAGTGTTCAGAAGCTTCATAATGAGGGTATTTATTATTTGGAACTTTGCATAAGTTCCCTAGGGTACTTCCTCCCCCAAACAATAAGAAGATCCCAGAAGTTCCAGATTTATATATTATTCTTAGGACTTTGTATGGTTCATAGCTATGCGCAGCAATAACCACTGACATCTGACATCTGAGATAGCCGATAGTGAATGGTAGTATCTAGATGGTAGGTAGATGGTGGATGGTGGATGGTGGATGGTGGATGGTGGATGGTGGATGGTGGATGGTATGGTAGATGGTAGATGGTAGATGGTAGATGGTAGATGGTAGATGGTAGATGGTAGCAGCGTGAGCTAGATTTAGAGCAGCAAGCTACCTACTATAATGCAAAGCACGAGGCAAAGGCAAAAGGCACACACATCAAGTGACCGCAACAAGCAAGCCATCCACAATTCAATTCTTGACTGCCCGCCTTTCTTGTTCATGATTTCACCATCATACAAAAGGGCATAGACGGCCATCAGCTGCCTTTGGAACTTCCAAAGGGAACTTCCGGAAGTTTCTTCAAAACTTCTGCCCCCATTTTTGAGAATTGGAAACTTCTGAACACTACTGGCAACTATCTTAAAACATTAAAGGTATGCATAGGTATCGTATAGAATATTCAATAAGGTTTGAAGACATTCATAGGTATCATAGAATATTCAATAATGTTTTCATTCTTTCTTATCCACATAATTTTGATAATACCCACAGATACCTACGATACCCACCATAAAAGATGTTATTAAACTTGAATCATTCATCAGCAAGAAACCAAAAATCCTTTGAAAGTGTGTGTGATAGGTTTTTAATGAATACTTATGTATTTGTGCAATCTTAGTCTTAACTTTCGGTGATGCAAAAAAACTCAATGCACAATTCATCGTGCAGGCTGGCTTGCAAAGATTCACATGTCTAACTGAATCGGCGATGTTTTTTGTTATGAGCTCATAGATTTTTATCTTAATTCAATCTCAATTTACTCACAATTTACTCTCATTTTTTGACTGATTTACTCTTAATTTTTGACTGATTTACTCTTAATTTTTGACTGATTTTTTTCTCTATTTTTGACTTGATTTTTGACAAGGGGCTGCAGCGTGTGGGCTACAAAATTTTGTAGCCAACAGCCAATAGTAAGTACGATAGTCAGTAAGTGAACACTTTTTAATTTTATTTCTCCACTATCTGCCAATCCGCCAAATTCTCCAACCCACCCCACACCATCATCACATCATCATTGTTGTCATGCAATGTCAGAGAGGAGGCATGGGGACTGGGAATGGGAACATCTTAAACCAGTGCTGCCCGAAGAGTCTTCCCCAATCCAAATGATTGCACATGATGTGATGGCGATCATTATCAATGGGGAGGGGAAGCGGTATGTGTGGAAGATCTTCCTCATTCATTATCATTGTTGTCATGTTCGGCGCTGCAATGACTGCAAGGAGAGGGGGGTCATTCATACGAAGGATATGAGGAGTTCTCGTCATCTTGGTTGTTTAGGAGAATGAGGGAATTGTGCAGCATATGATTGTATTTGATATATAATGTCATGTCAATGACCTTGCGAACTAGATAACTCGAGAAAATGTGGGAATGTTTCATCCTTTCCAAACAACCTCCAACAACAACAACAACAACAACAACAACAACAAATCCTCTTCAAAAAAAGAAGCCCTGGACACCAACCCACCCAAAGGAACCCATGACTTTTACCCAGCCAACATATGCCTGTGCACCTGGCTCTTTGACCAATGGCTTTTCCGAATACGACGCTCCTGTCCTTGAAGCGGAATTGTTGTATACTTGCAAGGTGGGGAAGGAGGTGACGCAATAATTGTATAATTTTGTGGACAAGGGCGAGAGGAATGTGGTGTTGCGGCCGGAGATTACACCGAGTTTGGCGAGGATGGTCGTGGTGAAAAAGGGGGTTTGCCCATGCCCTTGAAGTGGTTCAAGATTGGATTATGATCGACATCCATATTCTCTGCCACATCCCCCTCCTCCTATTGCCACGCGTAAACAGAGACATATGCTCCCAATGTGTTGGCGCTTGTGTTGGTACTCCTGTTGGCGCTTTTGTATAGTGTAAACAAAACAAAAATACTTGACAATTAACTCAATATTACAAAAGCTAGAAAAGGGAATGAAGAAAAATAATACACAACAATGATCCAAACAATTTTAAAAGGTCATGGTGGCCAACAATCTCATCGTGGCTGTGCGTTCCTGTTGCAATTCTTAGATTAGAATATAAATATATCTAAAGCACTAATTGCCAATTGGCAACCCCACTTGACTTTGTATATAAATTGTAATATAAATAATTTCAATAATATTAATATTAATTAATGAATACCAAACAATAAAGAATAATTAAAACAAAAAATAACTATCATTATGTCCGGTCGCCAATGCATTTTGTGGGTAAAAAAAACGCAGAACAAAACTTGATTTGCCCATTTTTATTTGCGGGTGATGTTTGCCATAAAATGAGTGAATTAATTTTTTACCTAATTTTAACTTAATTATTTCATCTTAATTTAATCTCAATTTCACATCAATTTTATCTCAATTTACTCTCAATTTTTATCTTAATTTTTGCGAGCTCATTTTTCGAAATCATCGCTGATGTAGTTACACATGTAAATCTATGCGAGTCAGCCTGTCTGGCGAATTGTGCGTTGAGCTTTTTGCATCGCCAAAAGTTAAGACTAAAATTGCTCAAATACATATGTATTCATTAAAAACACTATCACATACTTTTAAAGGTATTTTGGTTTCTTGCAGCTCAATTGAATGTGATGCTGGTTGATATTGTTCTTTCCATGGGTGATTGTAGATAAATTCATTGTGATGGCATGACTGTGCTCCAATCATTTTTTTGTTTCAAACTGATTTATATATTATTGTCATATTATTTGTTATTTTGTAGTCCTGTACAATGATAGTACACTAGTTTATCAAGCAGTCTCAAGTGACACATAAGCATAATTCACAATGAGCAAATAATACTTTGTACACAACTCGTCTGGGACCTTTTTCACCACTAAATAGGAGCAGTATGCAGGAGGTATGGCGTCCAAATTCTGTACAAGCTTGGACGATTCATTATTAGCAATACACCATCTCATCAAAATCAAAGCTCTGTTTAGGATGGGTCCTGTTTTGGTAAATGCAGTTTCTATCGCAAGAGTAAAATAGAAATAATACAAATTTCTATAATGTTGGTTATTTGACAATGACAGCCACAATCAAAACCTTGGATTATTGTTATAATATATGATACTACAGACACAAGAACTCAAAAACTGTATTGCACATTTCTAGCACTCATAGCACTGTTCGCCGAGACAAGCGTCTTTCCGGCCTAATTGGATAATGCGCTCCGTCTCTATGAATTGTTGCAAAAGAAGTACACCATGATATTCACACACAAGGGAAAAGATAAATGAGTAGTTGAAAAAAAATGTACATGCAACAGAAAATCATAATGAATATAATTTGTTCGATATCGTTAAATAGTATATCTGACTTACCTGATCACCAACATAGGCCATATACGAATCATCATCCTCGCTATCCCCAGTCCCATTGGAAGTTATAAGCCCATACCCACCTGAAAACAACCAGTTTGGACTAGATGTCCTCTCTGCCCGCTCTGCAAATGACGACAATGATTGGTTGGATGTCATCGTATGTATTGATTGAAGGGAAGTCGATGCTGCGGCTACAAACCTACTCATGGGAGTGGGATATGCTGGAGGGAGAGGAAGTTGGTTCGATATCGGAGTGTTGTCATCTATCATGAAGGAGTTGGCGGTGATGGAGGAGGAACCATTACCGATTATTTGGTGAGTGGATGCCAAAGTGGAGAGAGGGGCAGTCGTGGAAGTGTGATCATCATTGAGATCCGGTTGTTGTAGTTGGTTCAAAATTGCATTATTATCATTTCTTTCTCGCTGCTGCTGATGTGGTTGTTGTTGTTGTTGTTGCTGGTCACGTATACGTGGACGGATATTTGTCATCATGTGAGGTATTTGCGGAGGCGACCCTGGGCCTCGCACGGCATCGCCCCCGCCATCATTGATCCCCACACCCCCAACTCCCGCGCTCGTCATTCTAGGACTCTGAGGTGTAATCAACCCAGCATGCAATGCAGGCAATTCGTATCGGTTCCAAAAGAATAGCATGGTATGGAGCATGAATAATATGGTGGATAATAGGGATGTGTATGTGAAACCAATGGGGCATGAGAAGAAATAGACGTGGAACAGTGTGAAGTAGAGGAAGAACACACGTGGGAAGAAATGCACCCCTTGGATGGATCGAATGCTTTGTTTGTGTTTGATGATACAAATAATGGGGATTGTGAGAAATTGAAAGGCTGCAATTACTGCAACAATAAGTGAAATCGTGACACGCTGCCTAGAATAGAATCTCACCTGATGGCAGAAAATACTTCAGAAACCCATACCATGCTTAGAACCATGAATGCCAGAAATTTATCCCCTCCGTAAAATTCAATCAAGAAGAAAATCATCCCAACTAGAAATGATTCAAAAAAGGAGGTTTCCATACAATGATAGTGCAAACAGAATGCGGTTCTTTAGATTTCAGGATCAAAAAAGGCAAACAAGTAGTAACATAATGTGCATATCAAACAATATAATTGAAATTAACACAACACGCACCCATAATAGGAACAAACACCAGATTCTCTAACACATGCCCCACAATCAATCCACCCAACGGCAAACGCATCCTAACCCTCGTTTGAAGTTGCAACGTAAATTCCAACATGCGATCTTGCGTTTCCGTAAAGGTAAAACTAACCAATGATGTAGTTAGAAAGAAAATGAACAATGTCGATAATAAGACTAGGAGTTTGAACTTTAAAAATCGCAACAGACGATAGAATGGATGATGTTGAAAATTGTCGATAACTTTGTTCATGGCGGCAGTGAGTGTTGTGACTGGTGCAAAGAATGTGGATGACTCGTGGTAATCATACGGGGAATAACGACGCAATGACGAATCATCGTTATCCCTCTTTGACTTTCTAGTAGTAGTAGCACTAGAACTGGAAGAAAATGCGTAATGATCCATATCAAACAAATCCAAGTCCAAATCCTTTCTTGTTCTCCAATGATGGACAAATCTCGGTATCTTTTTTTGTTGTTGCATTATTCCAGCGGTTGTTGTTGATTTGGTGGTGGAGTGGTGTTGGAGCGCCCCTTGCAATCCCAATATCCAGTTTAGCATGACTGTATCGGGTCCTACTAATTTAAAAATAATTGTTTGTACGAATGGTTCGCCAAAGCATTTTGGGTCGGTGGGGGAAGGGAGAATGAATTGTGTTGTAATGTTGTGGGCGTGGAGTAAGGTTGGTGGAAGGAAGAGGAGTCCTTGGGAGTGGGAATAGGAGTATATTATGGGAGAGTGTTGGTGTTGTTGATTATTATAATGTTGATGATTGGGGTTCCGAGGTGATGAAGGAAGATGACCATGAAAAGAAAGAAGGGAAATAATATCCGGCGGGCACACTTCCTGAACAGTAGTTTGTTTCATGGAAAATCCAAACGATGTTGCTGTTGTTCTCTGATGATGTTTCGTAATGGTCGGAGAAGTGTAATCACTCGTATCAATGATACACGAATGAGAATGTTGAGATGAATTCGATGGCATACCAGTAACTACGAGTTCATTGTCATGTCTGCCTTTGTGGATTGTAAATGCTCTGCTTCCTGCAAATGTTGATTCAATCCTTGGCGGCTCCGATGATGATTTGGCGCTGAATCCTCCCATGGAATGAGTATTGTTCTTGCTGCTGTCATTGAAATAATAATCGTCCCCATGATCATTTGAATATTGCATTGAAATAATATGAGTCACATCCGCATCTTCCGAAAAACCAGGAATGCTCTTCAAACAAGTGGCAGGAATTTGTTTCTCCATTACCGACGACCATGAATTCAAATTCTCCGACGATGCAATGATGCCCGAGGATGCCAGCCACGCATACCCACTTCGTGCTAATTGTACCATTATGGAATAAATGCTAATGCCTCCTCCGCCTCCATTACAAACTGCGCCTCCCAAATAATATTTCCCCCCACCATCATCATCACCGCTGCTACTATTCAAAGAAAATGACGATATCCAAGCTACATCCTCTCTATGAACAAACGTCCGATGACTCAACAATACGACGCAAAATCCACACACAGCCAGTCCCAAAATAAAATGCTCGATGAAACTTCGCGATCGATGCGAGGTGTGGCGTAATAGGTAGTGGGAGACTTTGGAGTGCGTGTTGTAAAACACTTGTTCCATTCGGGGGGATGACATGGTGGCGGTATAATAATATGGGTGTGTATCATCTGTGTGTGTATGATGTTGTTGTGTTGATTGAACTCCGTGATTTTTTAACAACAGAGCTTCTGGAAGACACTGGATTGTGGGCTGCCCCCCCTAAATATTCTTAAAAATAAAGTT
>JALLAR010003150.1:0-10405 GCA_036939335.1 Conticribra guillardii
CCAGTCTTATGTTTTGAGTACCGGGCATTAATTCTGATTCCTCTGTCAACGTGTGGCAATGTATTTTGCAAAACTTTATAATATATAATATCAGGTACAGTCTATTTCAGTAAATGAAATAAAGACAGATGCAAGGGAAATTTTTTTTGTATTCTGGCGCACACCAAGGGAAATAAATAATCTATCTAACTAGAATAATAATATTACTATTAATTCCTATGTATACTTGATTATATTTTATTTCATCTCAAAAGAGCAGTACAATACTCCATGATGTGCTGGCGGGCCAAGACCTTGCTCTCTCTCTCTATGAGACTCTCTATGTATTTTCTGTGGAGCAAGATAAGATCTCTTGCTCGCTCTCTCTAGAGAGAGAGAGAGAGAAGATGTGCAAACAAGATATAATGTGATAGGACTTCTTTTGCTTTTATCTTCTCTACACAGATAGTATTATAGTAAGTAGTATTATGGTAGAATAGGTAGTTATCAACCAATGTTGATATGTCCTGGTTCCAATAATAAATCCATATTTTTTCATAGGTTGTAGATATGAGATATCCTAATGTTTATCTTATTTTACCTTTTTTGATTGAATACCATGTTTTTTGGATGTCCTGGGAGGACACCTCACTTTTTGATACTGGTTCATGTGTATGTAGAGGGTAATACCATATCTTTTGACGTGGTATTAAGTCAACATATGTCAATCATGAGGTTAGTATTGAAAGAGATAAATTCTACTGCTGACATGTTGCTGTTCCCGCCAAAACAGTTCTAATAAAAAAAGCAACATAGATTTCTCATCCACCATACCAAAAATGAATGATACACCAATATATATTGTTCACCTCTGTAAATTCATGGCATTCATCAACAATGAGCCATACGATGCCACTGCCGCTCGTGAATACACCCAAGATCAGCTTCTTCAAATCACAACAAATGATGTTGTACGCTATTTTAACATGATGGACTATGGAATGGTTGATCCAGGGCCCAACGACAAACCAGATAAGTGGTGATCTTCGAGTATTTTTTACACAAAGAAGGCAATCAGTCACTTCATGCCAGGCGGCCGCATGCAATGGGACAAACTCCATGACACAGGCAACCCCACCCGGTCTGATGAAGTTAATGACATGATTGCTTGAGTCAAAAAGCGCTTGAATGGGAGGAGTTCTGTTCATTGCTTGTCACTGTTAGGATGATGTATCCTGGTAAAATGCTGGGCCTTGTGATGACAGCAATTTTGACGATACAGTGGCAGCTTGTTGCACAGATTGATGATGTGATGAATCCGGCAAAGCACATTGCAGTGTAATTATCCTTTCCCCTATGCCTTGAATGTGCACATGGTTCGGTTGAAAAATTTTAATGAGGAAAGAGAGGCGCCATTGCAGATCTTGTTTGGATCGTTGGATCCACTCATCTGCCCCCTACTAAACTTTTCCACTTTTCTCGAGTCTGAGTACCAAGAGGGGCCAAAACGTTTTGGCAGTTGCTCAAACAAGAGTGTTTCCAATATTCTAATCAAAATATTTCAGAGCTCGTTCTTTGCAAACAAGGAGCTGCCAGTTAGGCTGCTGGAGGGGAAAGAAGCGCCAGGTCGATACTTACATCGACATCAACTTGGCATTTTGCCATGCTCGTGCCGCCGCTGTTCTTTGTCACCCCCGAGGACCCTGCAAGTATGCAATCAAAGGAGGGAGGATGATCATGGATGAGACCATCAAATCAGTTGTTCCCAACATCTATACGACCCTTGGTGTGGACATAGCATGAGTGCTTTTGCTTCCTCTCCTGTGGGTGGCATTTGAGGGAGACTACACTGTAAATGACTGAATATTCTCCATCATCCCCGAAGAATTGAAGAGTGCAATCATTTCAAGTTGGGTTGAAGCAAATGGTGTGCCAGATGCCAATCCTGTTAGAACATTGCCCTCTCCATTCAGTCCATGGCTGCTGCTACTGCTGCTACTGCTGCTACTGCTGATGTTGACATGACCGGCGGAAACACCATTGAAATGGCTGTCGCTGTTGCAGATCAAGATATGCAAGAGCTCAAAATAAGAGCTCAACATTGGAGTTCATCGGGGGTACATGCCAATGGAGGGTTCTCGGGATCTGGTGAGTCTGGGTCTGGCATTGACTCTGAGCTGTTGTATTCTCAACAGCATGCACTTTCACAGCGGATGGAAGATCTATGACAGCAGATGATATCACAGCTTGCAGACCACAAGCGCTACATGCAAACAATGAATACTAATATTCGCCATATTGCTATCAAACCAGTGGTTCGACACCATGCAATCAGAATGTTGGGGTTGGGGATGCTGGAACTGGTGGTGGTTGTGTGGTTCCATCCTGCTTGTTGAAGCTGAGTAAATTTCCCGCAAATCTACATGTATTATGGAAGGAATATGAGTTTGGATCGGGGGGGGAACAAGGCAGCGAAGTTTTATACTTATGAGGAGAGGGGAAAGAACAAGTTCACATACTCTCGGCGCAAGGTGTTTTGGGATAGTCAAAGCGGTGGTTGAAAGGGGGCATTCTGCAGATACCGCCATTGATCAAATCTACACAGTGTAGTATGGGGCAGGCAAGTTGAGCTCTCAGATTATCAAGATGATGCTTGATGATAGGAAGAACAAGATTATTCAGATGTATTATGTTTTGTTTGATTTTCATTTATATTATACATTTTTGGGTATGGGAGAGGGGCCATTGGTAGGGTGGAGGGCGCCCCTTGAAACATCAATAATTTTGTTAGATTTGTAGTAGTGAATGATTTTCTAGCAAAAGATGTTGTTATAGTACATTTTTTTTATTCATTGCTGAAGCCGCAATCATTGAATCAACCGAAATTTCAAAGTTTTTTATTGTTAGTGATTTTTTGGTAGTGTACCTACACAGTGAAGTTACTAACAAAAATCAAATTCTCTGAAATCTCTAAGTATTTTTATTGTTTGTGAAGTAAGTATGTAGGTACTCTCATACCTATGGTGGTACATTTTTACGGGATTCGGACCTCTACGTAGTTTTACTAGCTTCAAAAAAGGTTGAACAAGATGTTAGTCTCAGTTCCAGTATGGGTATAGTACTACACCTAAAAATCAGAACCATTTTCATCTTCTACAAAAAATAAGGCAATTGGCTATTGCCTCAACACTCAACATAGCACATACTAAACCACTCTCCGCTGCCGCTCTTGCTCCCACACTGCATTAACTCCCTGGCATCTCGCATCTCAGCCTCCGCCAATGCCACCACCAATCTCATCCCTACTGTGGCCATCACCAACAGAGCCTCACCCCCTTGCTCTTGAGTCAACCAGCGAGCTGGTCACAGGCAGTCAACGATCCAGGGCCAGGCTGGAGCTCACTGGGATCTTCCCCTCCCTTCACCCCCTTTGGAGTGACTTGCTCACCGCATCCCTCCCCTCTCTCCAAGTGGGGGAATGATCAATGTAAGTTGTTGTTTGTTGTGTGTATTTATTATTATTTCAAAAGTGACATTTCTAAAAAAATATTGTCAATTTTAACAATTTTCCTTCTGACCGCAACTTCTTCGACAATGCTGGTGCAACAGCCAGCATGATTAAGATGTTGGCCACCATCCAGACCAAGGAAAAGACATGCACCAACACCTCCACTTCAACCACAGTCTTGCTGCCATGGCATCATTTCAACTCGAGAGCTATCAGCATGGGTGGAGTCCATGAACTGATGCAGTCTCTCCACAAACTGAGGCCATCTCCTGCAGCCTGCTGCTCTCCACTACAGCACATCCCTTCCTTGGTTTCTACTTCGTCGCCGCACCCCACACCTCCATCACTGCTTCTCATTGAGTGTGGGAATAATTCATGTGAGTTGTTGATTGTTATATGCAATTTATATGTTTCAAAAAAATATTATTCTAATTTTTTACTGCGCAACTTCTCCAAACCACAACAGTAGACCCAGCAATCGCAACCATAATATCAGCCAAAGCCACAACCACAACAGTAGACCCAGTGTCCACAAGCCACAGTCACTACTACAACAGATGCCAAAGGACAACAGCTGCTGAGGCCACAACCAGCACATCATAAATATTATTAATTCAATTATTAGTTTACATTATTGCTTATCAAAACTACTCTACAAATTCTCTCTCTAGATATTAGTAATACTGTATCATAATTATTATATTCTTTGCAAATCAGCATTATATTTTGTAACCCAGTAAAATAGCTATCGGAATATATTCCCGGCTAAGAACTGACTATTTCTGTATTTATTTTAGTTGCAAATCAACTTTATATTTTGTACAACAATAAAATTACGTTGGGAATATGTACCCGGCTGAGAACCAATTGTTTTCGTATTTTAATTCGTAACATTAGAAATATAATTATGATTAATTTAGGGTTTATATTGCGTGTTTTACTCAGAATAGTATTATTTCGTCAAATATTATAATATCGAAGCGATCGGTTCTCAGCCGGGAATAATTCCCTTGAAAATAGTACCGACACGCATATGGTATATTACTGAATGAGATATGTATTCCAATGCAAAGGCTCCCACATATGGGAGGAAGCAGGAAGCAGGGGCATTAACCCATAACCGTACACCACAATAGATGACATAAAAGGCTTGGTATGCAGCACAGTGCCAACAAGACAAAGAAAGAGCAGCAGGTGATGTTGTGCGATGTTGTTGCACATGAATGCAATGATAGACATAGGGTGCCACCACGCAACTGTGATGCAACACTCAAGTTGATATTTTGCGAAGGGCAGATTATTGCACAAAAACCCACCTGTGTGTGCAAATTCTCTAGAAAATTTCCCACTTTCAAAATTGCAACAAGTCAAGATGCAAGAAAAATCAAAGAAATTAGGTTTGAACAACTCAATTTAATCCTCTAGGGGATCACACTCTCCTGGGAGTGCAATTAATATATCTATCAGGGAGGATTGTTCTGATCAATGGACTTAAAGATTTTAATCATATACATGATGCTGGTATTACGATAAGAAATCATCATAGATTACTTACAATAGTGAGAAGAACTCAATCAATGTCTCCGCAAATCATAAAGTTCTTCAAGACACAAAAAATACTGAAGTTAGCATTTGCTCTTTATATTTACCTACTCTAACTTGTAGGTCATACAGTATACAATATCCCATATGCACTCTGTAGTGATTTTTCTTTGTTTTTTTCACCCTTGTTGCCAGGTTTCACTTGCTACATCAGTGTCACCTGTTACCATGCTTCTTAATAAAATTATCCTGTCCTTTTGACTAACTTGCCTGGCTGATATGAGGTATGTATATGCGTAGTTGACAAGTTCCTCCATCATAGTGTTGTATACATCCACATGATTGGGATGACCACAGTCAATGATGTGGCCCTCCAAGTCTTTGCAGGATTTGATATGCACCTGCCTTCTTGGCTATTATGCTTTCATGCCACTCTACTGTCCATCTTGCTTTGATGTCTTTGTGTCACTCATGGCCAATTAAATAAATAATTATGTTGGACACACTACAACTTCCCAATGCAGGTTGATTTACTTTTTCATGTGAACCAGATAATTATTTATTCATGTTAGTCTAGTATCTAGTTATAGCTGGATAAGATGATTCTTTTATCTTGTATGAATATGTACTTGCTCAGGAGATTCTGAGCGTTCCAAAAATGTACCATTCAATTATGTTTTACTAGTCCACTGAGGAAGTATATTTTCCACCAAAGATCATGGCTGAGATGGCGCTATCATGGATTACTAGAGATAGAATTACTGACAATAATAATAAAAAAATTACTGCAGTTACTGTAAATTACTGTAATTCTGACAGCGACCCATATCATTGTTGTCAGTAATCAAAAATTGTCAAAAAATACTGTTACTGAGATTCTGAGTCATGAGGTCATACACTAGTGACTGCACGATTAGTTACAAATGTGTTGCACACACATGCACATGCCCTGTGCACACCAGAGACAGCACAATCAATGATGTCACATGAATAATAAGAATCAGCACAATAACCCAACTACTAACAAAGCATATTACTAATATGATAATGCATGTATAAGTTAGGTACTATTTATGTGTAGCTATAAGGCTAAGGAGTGCATATCACTATACTACAATAAGTGCTAGTGATACTGACTATTACTGACTATTACTGGTTTTATTACTGGTTTTATTACTGATTATTACTGATTATTACTGATTATTACTGATTATTACTGATTATTACTCTTACTTTACTGTCCCAAAAATAATCCATTCGGATTAAAATACTGTGATTACTGCGGTAATTTAATTTGTTACTGTATTACTGTAACTTACTGTCCTTCAGACAGTAATCCGAAAACAGTATTTCTGTGGTCTCTAGTAGGTGGATTACTTGACTAAAACAGCATATATATATACAATATATTTCTGTATAGGTATAGGAGTAAAAACCCTTAACGCACACCATTTTTGTCAAAAATCCCCAATCACAATTTGTGCTAAAGGGATTTTTTTTGATAAAACAAATAATTCCTGACTGGTTACTTGCTCCCGTCTGTGAGAATACAGTCTTAGATGGAAGATGGAAGTTGTCAGACACCAGACATCAGATGTTGAATATTGGGCATCGGGCATTGGGTATTGGGTGGTAGGTGTTGGATAAGAAACTTGCCACTATTTGATGTTGTATCCATGATATATGATATGCAACAACATGTTAGTATGTTTGCTGAGAGTTTCAGCTTCTATAAGATATAGTACAATCATCATTCTAAGAAGATTGGCATGTGGTTACTATGCTGAAAAGAGTTGTAAATGGTTTAGGAGAAAGTTTAGGGTTAAGCCTGTTGTTTAAAAATGCACATCTGCCATATCATGTTCACGTTTAATAAATTTGTTGTATGAAATATCCATACTCCTCAACTTGATAATGATAACTCAACTCACTCTTGGCTCTCATTTTAAATTTGACTTTTCTTGGAGTGAATCTTGGATCACAATATGAGTCAAAATGGAGTTTTGGAATTTCAACCTCGTTTAAAACTGGACCATCCCACATTTCCCATTCTCTTCACTCTGGAATTCCAATGAGAAAATTAATGTGACATCATTTCTGAACAACAGATGTGGTGAATTGGAATGTGTAATGCATGTTGTGAATTGCTGTAAGCCACCAGTTTACTTGTATGTAATTGTAAGTGTCGATCTTTTTTGGTGCATTCTAATTTCTTATTAAAAAGATCAAAAGCAAAAGAAAAACATCAGAGCAAACTGGGGTCCCTAAACCCCTCATTCAACCAGTGGTTGAATTAGTTATCCTGGCTCTTGTGGATTGGACATTGGAGATATAAATTTCAACTCTTAGTTGAATTGGCTTCATGATGTATTGCATATCTCTTATTGTACAGTTGAACATGTTAATTGTTGGTATGTAAGTTTTAAGTCTATGAGTGTATTTGCAAGCTACATACTTGGATTCCATTCTTGGTAATACTAATGGAGGGCCAATGGTGTGTCTGAGTTTTTATAGACTTTCTTGGTGTGGTCTCTCTGTTTTTTAGTAACATCACATGAATATAACTGTATTGCATGTGCTTGAACCACTCATTTGAGAGCTTTGTTCTTTCAAGCCCCCCTGCCATTAATATTTATGTTGAAGATGTGATCTTATATGGTTCTGTATCTGCACAATCCTGCATGCACCCTGAGCATCCCTACATAAAAAATGGTACCTATCGTGTTGAGTTGTGGCAGAGTGCACAGAACACAACAAAGTGGCACAATGTTTTTTTACGAAACTCTGTGTACATCTTCATCACTCCCCTCTCAGTTGATATCTAGTTCTAATCATAAAAAGAATTTCCGCCAGCATTTTATCATGGTGGCACCTAGATAAAAACTCTGCCGCAACTGAATTTGGAACACCAAAACTGTTTATGCAAGAATTCATATGTATGCTTGGGGCTCACGTGTTTATTAGGATCCAAAAATATCCAAATCTAAATTCTGCAATGAGCATTAGGTTTTCAGATTTTAGAGGAACTTTCTCAAAAGATATTGGTAAGATGCATTATGTACGCAGTCTATGATTCAATAGACATTGGGGTATCATGAACTACATCATAAGATAAGTATAAGTAATAGTAATAATCATGCATAGATTCTTGACATGTATCCATTTTACTGAATAAGTCTGCCTATAGACTTAGCAAAAACTGTGCGTTTAAGTTTTCAAAATTTGGAATAGCTTTTATATTTCTGCATAATTCTTATTGCTGATATGTAGGATCAAAAGAAAACTGGGGCCATCTTCAATCCAGAATAGAGATCAAGTAGTCATTTCAAGTTAGTCATATGAAAAAGATATGTGTATGAAAAGAATGAGTAGATTTAGTTTTGCCCAATTTCAAGACCCTCCATTAACGTTCTCTTCATTATGTGAAAAATTGTACTGTTTAATACTTAATACAACCCGCACTGTCTCTGCGATTACCTTGCACAGTACTCAAAAGGTATGAAAAAGTGTACAGCACATCTAACAAAATTACAAACAATCAAGGGCATCAACCATGGTGTCCAATGCAAAAAATGTCAACCATGGTCATGGTGGTATTGCTCCTCATCCCTGCAGCATGCAGTACCACTCTCTCCCAGTGTGTGGTTGATCATTTTCCACTCAGTGGCACCATCACCAATATACAGAAGAGGCTCAAATATTTGAGCCAAAATCATTATCCGTCAACGTTCACTGTCACTGACACACTAAAAAGTGTCAAAGTATAGGATTTCTAAAAAAATTAAACACTTTAAAGTACACCTGCTCAAAGTATATTGTTACAGTATGGTCGATTGGAATGCATTGAATATGACATTGAACCACCATTGTGGGGCATTCCTTTGTTTGGTGTGATTTTTTGGCAGAACAAACAGGCTATGATTGACCATGCTTGTTGCTTTGAATCCTATTTTAGATATTCCATGTGACAAAAACAACAGGAATGATCAACACCATACAAAGATATGTGTTACTGATGTATTTATGCTATCTACAATAAACTACTATTCCTACATATTTACATCTTATTTTTTTTGTTTAAGTCTATCCATAGTTAGACTTAGTGAGATAGCCAAAGGGGTGTGAATTGTGGTACCTAATATCACAAAGTACAGTGTAGCATTTCATCATCATTCAGATCTACAAAGAATATTGCAAACACATCTGAGCATATCCCAACAATCTTTCAAATTCAACTTTATCGCAAAATTCAAAGTCTGCCGTATTGGTAGACTTTGATTCCTACGCATAGATCTGTCCTATGAAATACACATTGTTGGCATTAGTTTTGGATGGCACAGAGCCTCGAGCTCTTTTTCAAGATAACGTGGTTCGAGGTCTCATGCCCAAGAGATTATCACTAAAATTCTACATAGGAATCGTCCAAGAAGTCTGCCACCCCTGGCAGACTTTTACCCCTCCCGTAGCAGAAAGTCTGCCGATTCGGCAGACTTTCAAATATTGTTGGGATATTAGGAGTTGCATTTATACTATTTATTGTATATTGATACCATGTATATTAGCCATGTCTTATATAGTCAAAGGCAGGTAGTTCATATCAAACATTGTAAAAACAATCCAAATCACATGACGAATAAATCCATGGCCAGGGGGGCACCTTTCTCAAGTATAACACCAACATCTTAGTAACACACCATCCATCCTACCTCATTGCTGTGAAGTACTCTATGGAGTCATAAATTGGAACTCCCAAATTCAATCAATGTAGTTCCTGCTCAGCAGCATTTGCCATTCAAAAAAGAGGCAACAACTTCTCATGCTGTCTCATCTTGCCAATCCTCCCTCAAATTTTCCTCAAAGGTTGACAAGCTGATGACATGATGGGCCTACATTCTACACTCAGACAGGAAAATGATGTTCTTCTAAGTCAAGATGAACCCATTTCCATCCCTTCATGTGATTGAGGTCTGACAAAGCCATCAGATTGGTGGTCATTGGGAAATTTCAAGAGTCAATTTGTGCCTGAAAAAACATAAATGTAACAAAGGAGTTGATGGTGTGGTCCTTCATTTTCACAAAGCCTATTTTTATTCCAAATATCATAGGGTGTGTATTGCATATTTACAAAAAGTGGTGCAGCACAGCAATTTGACTTGACAGTTGTTATGTATTACCAGAAGAGAGATCAATGACAAAGTATTTGACAGATGAATTTGATTCTCAAAGGAGAAAAGTAAGATGGTATATGAAAAGTGTTTAGACAGGAGATAATAGAAATACAACAAATGTATGATATCATTAATTAAACAAAAAATGATCTCTGTCCAACAAAATAAAAGACACATCACTTGACACTAATCCTCCAAATCATCCGGA
>JALLAR010003152.1:0-11899 GCA_036939335.1 Conticribra guillardii
TCTGCGTAGTATTTTAATTCTTACGTAATTTCCTAAGTTGTTATGTTATGTTATGAAATGAGAGTTGGATGAGCAATGATTGAAAGGTGGGCGCGGCCGGCAGCCGGCATGGCCTCTATTTTTTTGCCCGTATCGTATGTACAGGTATTTACATACTAGATACCATACGATAGAACCTTGCATCATTTTTTTTTGTCAGTACTAGAGTACGACGTCGTGCCCGCCACAACAACATCATCATACTACACAACGAATCTCCGTCCCACATCACGCTCAACATATTATAACATCATCATATTATATATCTGAAGAAATAATAATAATGTTGTGATGCCAACAGGTGCCAACTACGATACGCCTTGCTCATTATCATTACATATTATTTTGATTCGTCGTTTCGCCCCAAAGGATCCACTTCGTAGTACGCAGCGTCGGGAGAAAGCGCCAGATCTGGCTTCAAAACTCCCTCTGGTTGCAAGAGAATCTCCCATCCATCCTCTCTTCTGCCGCATTTTTTGCTGCACGCCTCTCTTGCTAGCACGACCTGGTTTTCTTCCCTTTTTTTATTCGGGGTGTTTTACCACACCACATTTCGATTTACCCATTCGGAAAATCCCGGTGAACACGCTCTATCTTATCCAATCGACAATGAGTGATTTTGACGATTTTGACAATGACGAGGGATTTGCCAGCTTTGACTTGGATGCTGCCATTTCTTCTTATAGTAGCCCTACTACTATCAAACGATCCCCTCCCGCAGTTTCTTTGCTGAAAGACGCCAGCAACAATACAATTAATTCAAACAACAGATATGCCGAAAGTCAAAATGGGTCTTTGGGCATTGATACCTCACCCAATCCTGATTCCAACCAACTTACATCCAAAACCTCCAAAAAAAAGCGGAAGCTAGACAGTACGACCAAATCGACGAAGGTGGCAAAGTTAAAAGTAGATGCCAACGGAGGTTCCAAACAATTTTCATTATCCAAATCCCCTGACAAAAAGCAGAAGCCAAATGCGGTCAAATGTGATGACGGCAGTATTAAACCTACAAAAATGTCTGGAGAATCCAAGCAAGAGCCGTCCAAACCCCCTTCGAAAAAGCAGAAGCCAAAAGAAGTTGAAAGTGATGATGTTGACATCAAAATCTTGAAAGTGATAAAATCAAACGTAGATGCCAAGGGTGATTTGAAACAAGTCCCATCCAAACCCCCTACTACGAAAAAGCAGAAGCAGAAAGAAGTCAAGTGCGGTGATGACAGTACTATCAAATCTACGAAAGTGAATGAGTTAAAATTCGAAGGAAAGGGGGATTCCAAACAAGTTTTGACCAAAGCTCCTGCGAAACACAAGAAGCCGAAAGATGTGAACGTGGCAAAATTAGACGTCAAAGGGGATTCCAAACAAATTCCATCCAAGCCCCAGTCAAAAAAGCAGAAACAAAAAGCGATTGGAAGCATCAAAGTGGCGGAATTTAAAGTAGAAGCCAAAGGGAATTCCCAAAATACACCGTCTAAACCGCCTGCGAAAAGCCAGAAGCCAAAAGTGGTCGGTGTTGTCGTCAAAACTATGAAAGTGGCGGAATTAAAGTTGGAAGCCATTGTGCGAGGGATCGAGCTGAAGGAAGTTTCCTCCATTACGAAAGATGCTCTCCTCAATAGGTTGGTCGTAGGATCATTTTGTATTACCAAATCATCCGAGTGGGGTGAAATTATTCGTCTCAGAGAGAAAGTTGCCATGGAGCATGAATCTGCTCTCCAGATGCGACGTCAGGAAGAGGAAGAGGCAGAAAAACGATGGCATGAAAGAGAAGTGGCGAGGCAAGAGAAAGAGCAAGCAGAAAAGGAAAAACGAAGATGTGCAGAGATGCAAAGCCAGGAAGGAAAGCACATGCACGACTTTCCTGCAGTTCATGGATGTAAACTCGCAAAGACAGAAGATCTCATTTTTCTTTGCAATCCCCGACATGCCACTTGTTCAGAATGCAATACAGGCGAAAGATCGTGGTTCTACCAAGGTGCATCATCGTGCACACCAATTTACACCTGCGAGAAGTGCGATTTTGATGTGTGCTCTGCATGTTTCAAAAGAATGTCCATGACTCCGAAGGAAAAGAAGGCCGAAGAGGCAAGGGTGAAAAGGATGCGCAAGATAGAAGAAAAAGAACGGCGCGAGCAAGCAGAAGAAGAACGTATCAAGCAAGAGGAGGAGGAAGAAATTCATAATAGAAAATGGAACGCAAAAATAAACTTCAAACCAAGTATCATCAATCCTCCCAATAGTAATATTGACCCGAATGGGAATAAAATGAAGGGATATACCGTGTGGTGTAGCGATGGATATGGAAATGATGGGTGGCACCATTATGAGGGACCGCCAGATAAGGAGTTCGATACTACATATGCAACAATAGAAGATGCAAATGCGAGGGCTCGGTATCTTTTTTATTGGAAGAACCCATGGGGGCTACCACCTGAAGATATTGACGCAGAAGAAGAAATCAGCGAGTCGATAAGACATGGTCTCAATACGTTCAAATCACATCCACCAGACTCATCAATATGGACGGTTGCAGTCGTCCCTGATGTCGCCTATGCTCATATGGAAGGTGCAACAAGTTCACGACACAATTTTGATGATGGTAACTGTGACACCTCTGGCAAATTCAACGCAAGAAAATTCTTTTTTTAGTCTAAATCATTTGCTTTGAAGATAGATACGAGAAAGCAGCGAGATTTGCAAGAGGGGTGGTGGTGGTGGTGGATAGGTTAGGGTAGGGTAGGGTAGGATATGGTCGTGAGGATAGTTCCTCCTGGTGAATGAGTGGTAGTATATGTGCTGTAGATATTCCCATTGGTGGGAGAGATGGTGGGGGTATGATGCAACGCCAATGATGTCTTTTCTTTAGGAGTGGCAGTGGGGGGTGGTAATAGATTTCGAAAATAATAAATTGCTGGGCGACAAGGATGCTGATAATGACGAAGAGAAGGGAAAAATTGGCAAGTGATTCGGTAGATCATAGCTTTTGTGATTTTGTATCGTGAGGGGGAATACATTCTTCTGTGAGTTGGAGGAGGATTAGATATATTATTACACAGGTGTGTGTTTGTTTTTTGTGAGCGCGGAGTTCTAATTTTATTGCATTGCTTTGTATTCAATTTGATCTTTGAAACTATCTCAAAGAATCGATCATTTGCACATGAACATGTTTGTTTTGATGATATCCATTTCACCAGAAAAATCACTCAAATCGTGGCATGTCGTGAGGTCTCCTTTTAATAGATATGGATCTGAACTGATGTAATTCAGCACAATCCAATCTAGGAAAAAGGAGCAATGTGACCATGTGACCACTGTAGAATCTAAACTAAGGTCGCTTGTTTATTTTAAATTTTAAAGTCACTTGCTCGCTTGTCGTCATTCAATGAGAGACTAGTGGGAAAAGTGCGCGCAGTCCATGTATTTAAAAATACAAATCAATCCTATACTAGGATCACGGTTTTAGATTAAGATGGCATCAGAAGTGAACATTATCGAAAATGATTCTACCGAACCTTCTCGGCAAAGCAATGAAAGTGACGCTTCAAAAGCAAATGGAGAAGAATGTGGGCTGTTTGCGATGACAGCTCTTCCAGATGGTGATGATAATACTCGACCGCCTCCTGCATCAACCGCATCCATAGCATTATCAGTCGATGGGAATTCCAGCAGTGTAGCGGCTGAACAATATGAAGATTTTTTTTATGATATTGGATATGACCAGTTTGTTGCAGACTGCAATGCTGCTTTGCTTGATGGTAATAATAGCAACCTGAAATCCAATAATTTGTCAGAACTATTCTCAAAACTCCAATCGAAAGCGAATGAGTGTAAAGAACTTCAACGCTCAGTGTATGGATTAGAATCCAATCTCAAACACGCCAGAAGCGAGACTGCGGCTGCAAGCCACAAAGATGCAATCGATCAAAAGCAGAACGATAGGCTCGTGGAAGAGATTCGTGAATACGAGGAAAATGCCACTAAAATCGCAGCCAATACCGAACAAAGAAAAGGCTTGATCAGTGGTCTGGTCGCCGAAAACGAAACCATACAGAAAAAAATAGATGACGGCCCGGGCTGGACTGATGACCAATTGAAGCAAAAGTCAACATATATTGGTGCTATTGAAGCAAGCCGCTCTGAATCTGTAGAAGTCAACACTCGTTTGGCCGATTTGAGATCGTCCTTGTCAGAGTTGGAAAAGAAAGTCGAGGCGTCTCTAAAAATCAGAGATGAAGACAATCAAAATCTTGATTTGTTAGAAATCAAGATAGATGATGCGCGTGAAGCAAATCTTGCAGATGAACAAAAAGTGAATGAAGCCGAGAGAAATATTAAGGTGATGGATGAATCGCTGCAACATGCAAAGGATGATTTGGAAGATGTGAAGAGGGAGGGTGATGATGAAAAAATCGCAGTTGGCCATTCTACGCAAGAACTGGAGCGAATACAGTTGGCACTATCAAATTGCTCGAAGGAGCTTGGAGATGTTGTTGAAAGCGATCAAAAGATTACGAGTGAATTTTACAAGATACGGCTAGAAAATAAAGCGATTGAAGTTCAGATTTCGGATAAGCAAACAATGATTGAAGCAAAGAATTCGGAGCTTCATGCCCTGCTCAAGGAAAGAGCCAAGGTATCTAAAATGAGAGAATTGATCCAAATCAAGACCATTGAAACAGAAAAGGAACGAGGATTGTTAGAAGTTGAGGTTGACCGATTGAATATAAGCAAAGGACTTGTAGAAGTCGAGCTTCCATTGGTGCGTAAAGATACTGAGATTCTCCAGCGACAAATCAAGAGTCTCAATCATGAATTAGAGTTGCTAAACCGAAAAGCTGGGGTATCAAAGAAATGCGGAGCGCTTATGGTGGACCTATCCCGGTCGAACGAAAATGAATTGAAAAGTCAAGAGAACGACTATTTTGGAATTAAGAAAGAAGTCGATGAAAAGCAGAGGGCCAAGTCACGTCTCGACTTTGAAGAAATTCGCGATCTAGAGCGGCTCAGAAAGATGGATGTGTTGTTTCGTGAAAAGCAAAGAAAACTGAAGACTCTTGAAGAATCTAATCGGTTGCTTGAAGCTAAAGCTTTAGATGTGGAAGATAAGGTGAAGCAAGAGGAGGATATGTGCGAACTAGAGAGGACAGGTCATAATGATCAAACAAAAGTTTTCATGGGACTGAGAATGAGGGTGAATGAGGCAAAGCATGACTATGAAATCGCAAAGCGCGAGTTTGAGGTACTGACATTAGAAATATCGAGAGCTGACGAGCAAGTGTTCAGGGAGTATAGAAAACATCATAGCGTTGACGCAGAGAGGAAAGCCATCGAGAATGAGGCAAGATCTTTTCATGACCAATGTGCAAAGCTTCAAATAAAGGGAAATGTGAACGAAACGGTGATTGTCAATCTATGTCGCCAAATTGACGAAGAAACTAAGACGAGGGATGGGTTAAGGAAGCAGTACCGTACCATCATGAGCGAGAAGGATATATGGTGCGCTAGGTTAGTTGCAACACAATTGGAGCTTGAAAAGGTGCAACATACCATGAATCACCAAATGACTGCTTTGAAGCACGGTGAGGATGAGTACAATCAACTGAACGATCAATTGCAGGCTGAAATTAGGCGAAACGATCAATTGCTAAACGAAAAAGATGAGACAGCCGTATTGCATGAAAAGCAGGTGGATCAGAATGAAATTGTTGATGCCCTTGAGCAAGATCTCGCGAGACAACTGGACAAGAATCAGAAACTTGCAGTCGAATTGGGAAGACCAATCAACTTACATCGATGGAGGCACTTGCAAAACTCTGATAAGAATCGATTTTCTTTGATTGGAAAGGTACACAAATTACAAAAAAAGGTCATACACAGTACCGATAAGATCACATCTCAATCTTGTCATCTTGAGAAAAAGAAGATGGCTCTTAAAAAGTTGAGGAGAGAAGTATCAAACCAGGCGAGCGTAGAATCAATCAAGAATCAACTTTTGGTTTTGAAGTCCGAGTACCACGTGATGAGCAAAGAGATAGCTGTACTGAAAGAAACTAAATTACAACAACGAGTAGATAACGCTGCAAAGATCAAGTCCGACATCGTGCAACTAGAGAAAAGAAAAATGGAACTGAAGGTAGATTACTTTGTCAATATAGTACGGAGAAGTTAAATTAAGTATTGTATGCATGCATTACTAGATAATATGTTGCTGAGAAGTTGCGATATAATCCATGGACAAAGATACAACATATATTAATAATACTCCAAATCAAATATAAAAATACTATCCTATGTTTTCGGTTTTGGCCAATAATTTACTACCACCTAAAACACATCGCTCCTAAAATTGCAATTCGTTCTCCCGACAGTGTTTTGTTTTTGTATGCTTTGCGCTGTGTGCATACCCATATACCCAATTGTTTGTGTTTTTGAGGAACATTACAATTTCCATGGATTCTCTTGTACTCCTTGAGCTCGTTGATACATTCATTCCATTTTGAATTAAACATTCCACTCATTTGTTTTTTACCATTCCATGGCTGTTTAGTTAGTCTGCTCCAAGAAAAACTATCAAAATCAACATCGAATGGATTTGATATGTGACACCCAAAAGCAGCCATCACTTTCCCAAACTTCTCCTTACCCAGAAACGTTCTCAAATTAAGGGTCATCCAACTGGTAATACATTTTACACTTACAAGACTCTTTTGTGCAGCAGTATAAATGCTTAAATGTCAACTTCCAGTCCTCTTGTTGTCGTTCATGTTCATTTGCATTCCACAGCCAGCATTAAATAACATTGGAATCTTAATTTGAGAATGGTAAGTTTTTCAGAGGACATTATTTTTGCCTCCCAAAGCAATGATGCAATGGTGATGTAGTTCTTGACCATTTCCAACCTCTTCTCAAAGGAAAATACAGAAAGCGGTGAAAATATCGGGAAAAATGATAGGACAACAAGAAAGAGTTGTTTTGTCTTTTCCAATAATTAGCATAATTTGGTTCTCAACGATTTGATAAATTTCACCTCCTTCAGGATGGAAATTTTCCTTGAAATATGCTTTTGTTTTTTCATTCTCTTGTATTGCAAGATAAATGCACAAGCTGATAGGAATGATTGATTTTTTCAATCTTTCCAACTGCGTGTTGATTGATATTATTCATTGCTGTGCCACCTTGGAGACTAATGAGATTTTCCATTCCGTATTCTGCCATTCTCTCATCTGATTGATGGACATAGTCTTTCCCAGTCATAGATTTTTTGTCAACGCTGTCAATCTCTGACTGGATATTAGAGCTACTTTTGATGATTCATTCAATTCTCCACCCAAAACAATGGCATTTATATTATGACAAACATCCTCCGGCATATCACCACATGGACTTTTTGTAATTGCATTTGAAGAAGTATGGAGTTTGCGACCAAAAAGCTCTCTCTGCAAATGGAGCATATAATACCCCTCTTCGTGTTTTTTTACATGGTTATTGATGAATAGGTCATTCGTGTTCATAATTTCCAAAGGCAGTGTAATCCAAGAGTCATGATTGCATACCCTTGTCACCGTTTTCAATAAATCAATCTCTCGATTCCCAAATTTCATGTACGATTTGCCATGAGTGTCACGTCTTATATTTTGTTCAAAGAAAGAAGCAGAAATCTCTCAGCAACAGTGTGAGTGACATTCAAAGTCACTGCCACAAAATATGCTTCTACCAGGTTCATTGCAATCTCTTCTCTTAGTCTATCATTGTGACTTGGATGATATTGAAATGATTGAGGCAAAAATTATATAATTGTGTCGATAAATTGTGCTGGAATCATTTTCAAAACTGTTTCTAGAGAAAGGGCATACACATTCTTGCTGGTTTGATTCTTGATTCGCTTGTTTAGATTTCTCGTATTGCCAATTTTTGGTTTCACTGCGCCGGATCTGCTTTTGAAGTTCATGTAACACGCATTGTTCTCACTGAATTTGTCTAGTGGTATTAAACTGTGATTCCCGGCTAGGATGTTGGTGCAATTTTTGATATGGATTTGGAGTACACAATTTATGATAACTTCGATCATTTTTTCATGGTCTGAAAATGCTTTGCTGTTGCTTTGATGCAGGAATCGTCTGAAGTCATCTGCTTTTAGTTTTGGTTTCAGATTTCTCACAATGTCAGAGTCATCCATGAGGACATGAATGTCCATCACATTGGTGCTGTTTTTATTGATGCATATTTTTTGGATTTGTGCTTTGTCAAGGAATTCAGAGTGAAGACCTTTAGCCTTATCCGTTTCAATTTCATCTTCTTCAGGAGAGAAGAAGATGAGATCAATTTCATCATTGTCAAGATTGGTGATTTCATCCTCACCGGGTATAGATTCATCTGGAATTTGTATAGTCACAGTCATCATGCCCACAAAATCATTGCCATTGTGCATCCCATCTGTTGCGCCAACCAAATCATCGCCATTGCAAATTCCATCAGTCACCGAGACGGTAGGTTTGGCCAATGGATTGAAAGGAGGCGAGACATCTACCTCTCTAGGAGAGGCCTCCGGCGATTCCGTAGAATCATGGCAAGATGAACTCAGGCATGTCCTCTTTTCTGATTACCTTGCCAGAAATGAAACGCTTTTTTTGGAATACGAGACAATATTGATTCCATTTTTGTTGGAATTTCCAATGAAGTGGTAGCCAATGGATTGAAAGGAGGTGAGACTGTAGGTTTGGACGATGGACCACCGCCGTATCCACTGCTGCAATCGCAAGCATACCTCTTCTGCTTCTTGATTTTCATACAACGCTTGCATCTGGTGGGCTTGTTGAACCTCTTGGCTGCGTAAAAGACTTGATCTTTGGCGGGAAAGCAAAAGTCTCTTTCACAATCATGGCATTGTAGGATTTCATCATCTTGAGAGGCGCCGAGCTTTTTGAATGCAGGCTCTTCATTGGGTTTTGAACACAAATCCTGTTCAAAATTAAAAGACTCATTATAATTGCCCTTGTGTATCGCATGCTGTCTGCTATCAGCTGCTATCGGCTGAATCAATCTACAAAGCATGGTAGATGGAGCGGCAGTGACAGAGAGTGACAGTCGGCAATAGATTGTGTACTATAGGCAATTTAAATTTTAGAATTTTAAACAGATTCTATCCGCAGGTGATATGCTAGCAGCAATCGAATCTTTTAACAAGAGTTTAGAATTGCGCCCACATAACAATCAGGTGAAACTGATGATGGCGAATCCCATGTTGTCGCATGCGATGAAGGAAGGAAATACGAAAAGTTCAAAAAGGTGCATGCGTCAAGCTTTATCTTATATCGATGATGATGGCCAAAAAAACCCTAGAGCACTTCATTTTCGATGCAAACTAGGCAATAATCTTGGATATCCTGGTGGTGTTAACAGCAGATTCTGTCTCTCTGCCATTGAAGCCAATCGTGATCTGAAATCGAAGAATGGATCCGATGTGGGCATGGCAGAGGACTTGACTTGATTACTTTGTGTCATTATCAGCTTGTCCTTCCTTAATGCGGTGTAATGAAATTGGAGGCTGTGATGAAAACAAAGTTTTGTAGAATACAACGAACTTCGAATGTGTAAATTATAAGAAGTAATATACTACCATTATTATAAGTTTAATAATCAATGAATTAATTGAACGGAGCATAATCTAGCATAAAAAACATTTCACCCAAGTTCGTGCAATATCATACCAGACTTGTTATGTATCTTCCTGGGGTATTATTTGCCTATTAATGATGAAACCAACACTTGTATTCTTCATTGGTGTGTCATTGCGCCCAATATTAAGGGGTTCGGTCTGGTCATCATTTGGCATTTTAACCTGAAACATCGAATTAAACTCATTTAATTTTTCGTTGCATCTCCATTATTGTTGTCGTCGTCAACTTTCCTACTCATTTCTCCAGACGGAGGTTCGATGGGGCGAGATTTTAAGTGTTGAGGTGTCACATCATGCAAATCAACCACCACTGGCGAATCAACACCTCCCTCAACACCTCCAGTCACAATTCCATAACTTGGTGTAGTCCTTCCCGGACCCACTTGTGAACTCTGTCCCCCCATTTCCAAACTTCTCCTGTAGCATGCCCAAATGGCATCCTTGATAACAGTGCGGAATTTACCATTCTCCAATTCATAAATTGCACTGGCAGTCGTACCGGCAGGACTTGTGACACTATTTCTCAATACAGCGGGGTGTTCTCCCGTCTCCATAGCGTATTTGGTACTTCCCAATAATGTGTGATGAACGAGTGTTGTGGCAGTTTCACGAGAGAAACCCATGTGTACTCCAGCATCGATCATGGCTTCCATGAGGAGGAAGATATAAGCGGGTCCTGAGCCAGAGATAGAGGTGGACATATCAATGAACATTTCATCATCAACAAATACCTGTTTTTTGTATAATGAGGCGTTTGAAGAGTAGGCATTAGCTATTTGCTTGATAATCCTAAAAATAGACTGAATAAAATTGGTGGTATTTGCAACTCACAGTTTTACCAAATGAATCCAAGACATTCTTAATTTTTTTCCTATCGTTGGCATCAATATTGTCAGTGCAGGACCACACAGTGACTCCCGCTCCAACTGTAAAAATGGACACAAAAAATAATATCCAAGGTGATAAACGTTAAATAATGAACAACAAATCAAAATTTGATAAAAAAATCACGATACGGCACAAGAATAAAAAAACTCACTTTGCGCAGGAGTGTTGGGCATACTCCTTGCAACCCTTTCAATACCGCTCCCCTCGGTAAAACTCGCAATTGGCTTTCCCGCAATGACACTCAAGATCGTCGCATCGTCTCTCACATTCGACGATCCCTCCATTTTGGCCTTGTAAATTTCTGCATTTACCTTGACCGCATTTTGCGGTTTTACAGCATAAACAATCAATTGAGAATCGTCAATCGCCTCAGCAATACAATTCGCTGTCTTTACGCCGGGGTAGAGCTGTTGAATATTTTCAAGAGCCGCACCGGAAACGTCATAGGCAGTGATGCTGGCGGGCGATTGAAGTTTTTTGTTGATGAGGGGGGAAAACATGGCCTGGGCCATTTTTCCGGTTCCGATAAAGGTTATTTTGGAGAAGATGTCGGGGTTGGTGGTGCTGGTGGAAAACATCGAGGTGCGTAGGAGGCGGTGGGACAGTTGCCGGGTGGTTGAGGAGAAAAGGAAACGATTGGCCATCATCATGGTTGATTTTGCTTTGCTATTACAGAGGATATTATTCCAAAAGAAAATAATAATGATCCAATGGATTTGGAAAAAATAATAAATAATCAATCATAGCAGTATGATCGATGGCAGTGTCAAGAGAAAGAGGAATTCAGAATTTCATCAGGAACAAAAAATTGTGGTTAATATTCCAACAACAACTTCTTGTGAGACGGTCAAAGTACATATTGATCCCTATGTTGTTATCTACGTACATGCGGGTTTCAGATTTTTTATGGAAAATCTACATACCTTTACAACAGTAGTAGTACTCTACGGCATTGTACAATACCTACTACTACTACGTACCCTCAATAAAATCTAGTGACGCCAATTAAACAGATACGTAGTCCCAGCTTATTTTTTATTTTCTATATGACGGAACTGGTAAGAATCGAAAGAATGATATCTTTCGAAACCTAGACTGACATAAGATCGCTTTTGTATTCCCGGGAAGTTAGAACGTGCCGTATGAGAAAGATACAACGAGTTCCATCGTTGATAAAATCAGGGAAAATCAAGAAATTTTAAAACACAGGTGTCGGGTTCCCTCCTCAGAATTCAGAATCCCTAAAAAAAATTGATCTGTCTGATTGTATGTTGTACTCTAGAGTACCATATG
>JALLAR010003170.1:0-12331 GCA_036939335.1 Conticribra guillardii
AAAATAGTGAAATGAACCTCAAGGGAAGACGGCTATCTAGAATCGCGACTCGACTTGTTTGTCACTTCCCTTTTGTCACTTCTTGTCACTAGGTACTTTTTAAGAGGTCGAAACGGGCCTGAGGCCATCATCTAGAACTGCAGCAGTTCTGTAAAGGTAAACATTGATAATTGATTATTTTATACCTTAAAGTTTTGACAGTTTTCAAAGATACAATGCAAACCAAATTAGACTTTAATTTATGTTATTCTTATGGTTAATCATTGGCATCTTGTTGAGATCGAGAGTTCTGTGAATTGTGAGAAGTTCGAAATTTGGAGCACTCAACAACAAAAAACTTGTCGTGTTTGAATTTCTAAACACTTTTATTTGAAAATGACGTGTTGTGAACAGTAAACAATAAATAGGTTTTTAAAATAGAACTTTTTTAGTTTAAAACATGCGAAAACAGTTGAATGTTTTTTTTGTTTTCTTAGCGACGGACAGACACACAGACAGACAGACACACAAACCTTTCACATAACTTTTGCGAGTGAGCTGTTTTTTAAAGGAGCTCAAACTTCTTCGAAGCTTGGATACGTTCTCATCAATTCCATCACCACAGACACGACGCAAAAGATACAATACTGTACTACATACGACGTAGTACAATCATGCTGCTTGAGAGTAGGTACAATAGTAGTAGTACTAATCATAATAGAAGGCTGTTATCATGATGTGGTCTTCCAATAAGGCCATCATATCAAGATACAATGCAATCCATCACTTCCATCACTTCAATCATGTCGCAAAATATACTCATGTAGCATGGTACAATCCTGTACAATCATTGTGATAATGAAATCACAATTTGATATGCTTCCTTTCATATTTTTTGTTCATTCAAATATTACACAGCTTTTGAAAACTAGTATTGTCTACTCAACAAAACAAGATGAAGTTCGCTCTTGCCGCTGCGGCTTTCAGTCGTCCTCCCGATCCCGAGGTAAGGGAGTGTGATTTCTTATTTGCGGTTGACTCTCTTTGGTGCGTAGCCATGATTCGGGAAAATGCAAATCTAACACGCGCACGAAATTCTCGTCACACATCAACCAAGAAGCTCGGGGAACACGCCGATCTCGGGTATTTGTCTGACCATGCGAAAGAATCTGATGGACAAGCGTTTACGATTTCCACCCATCAGCAAGGCGTGTCCGTTTATCCCCCAGGCGATGCACCCGGTGCAGTGATTTCTGCGGCGTCGATTTCCGCCCATCATGGCGCGTCCTTTCATCCCCAATGTGCTACACCTGGAGCAGTGGTTGATTCTACTGATCACAGCCTTTCACTTGGACCCCCCAAAGGCTGTGTAGGAGAAGCAGTGGAGTCTATTTCTACAATGCATGGCTTTCCTGACGATGGCATTGAGGGTAATTTGGCATCAACACTTTCGGAGAACATCAAGCGCTATTCAGCTTTCCGGCAATCTAAAATGTTGACCATGATGGCATTTCTTATGGTTTTGAATTATCTCCCAATGGGAGGTGCACTTTCACACCCATCTAATCCTAGTCTTCGTGAAAAGAAACCAGTGCAGAAAGAGGGTGATGAGTTGAACAATGGAGGAATGGCAAAGTTCGTCACTGAGAAACTTCTAGATGTCAAGGAGAACATTGCATCGGTAATTGGCAATAATAATTCATTTGATCCTTCTCTTTTGTGCAATATTTGTTTAAGAAAATTATATCTAATCTGTTCTTTCATTTTTACGACAGGATTCATTAAATGGCAGAAATAAGGATGTAATGATTGACGAAGGATTCATCACTATCGGCAGCAGCAAGGTAGTGTCAGAGGTATGCATACAATTTTTTTATTCCTGCAAATACTTTTCATTGATTTTTACTATTGAGTTCGTTAGACTAACAAATTGCTTTACTTTTACTATGCACTTCATTTTCTTAGAATGATGGTCATTATATTTATGACGATATTGGAGTAAAAGACCCCCAACAAGTGTTTTAGCTCTCGAAGAAAAACAAAATTCAACCTATTTTGTGTAATTCTCACTAAGCACTCGTTTCCCTTTTGTTTTATCTATTCCCTGAATGCGCTACGAATGAAATGGACATTCACTTCACACTTCGATTTTAATCAAAACAGGATATTGTGGTCACTGATGATGTTAACATAAGCAAGAATGGAGTTGATATCAGTGTAAGTGAATGCTGACTGTACAAATGATTTTATCGTTTCTAGCGCCTTGATCTCATTTCCTAAATTTCCCGTGCATCATTCAACCAGTCGAATGATGCTGCCTCTGAAATCGTCGCGAAGACAAAGAAAAACCTGCGTGGGAAGGTATGCAACCAACACACTTACAGTGTATACCGCAACATGTTTCAACCTTATTTTTAAATATCGTTCATCATCATTCTTCATTTTTTGTCTTCCCTCAAACTTAGTTTCGCCTAGACGAATCCAAAAAAGAAAGAGACAACTCAGGCAAACAAAACGATGGTTCCAATAATAGCACGAACACAGACAATGGTCGCAACCCAAGTGGGTCAACAGACAACAAGCACATGTTCACTCCCAATAGTAAAGGAGGCAAGACGGAAACCCACGACAAAAATGAGACTGATTCCAATGCTAACGGCAACGACTCATCAATTCCATCAAATGCGACCGACTATTGCAATGATATTGACTGCACGTCATATGACGATAACTACTGTGAAGCATACATCACCGATAATAGCACTGTTGCAGACATTATCCCAAATAAAGTAGCAATGTGTTTCTGTTGTCGCAACAATGCAACCGTGACCTGTAATGCAACTCCTGACGAGTTGAAGATTGTCGTCCAAAAATACATTGATGATGAAAGTGTTATTTTTGAAAATGGAAAGATTGGAAATAAAATCATTACTGCTTTTCCCGACTGTTCCAAAGATTATTTGGAGGAATTGTTGTTGGTGAGAGATATCATGATGCAACTTATGGTTTCAATTGATTTTTTTCTCTTCTTTATTTCAAAATTTGTTGTTAACTAATATGAGTCATTGTATCCTCGCTGAAATTAGAACGACACTACCTTGGACCATGAAATAGATGCCTTAATTGGGAATGCTACACTTAATTATGCACGAGATCGTATCCATGACGCCAGTGTCATTATTGCACGCGAAGTTAATGAAGAAGATATTGATGTTGATGAAGCTTTGGGGCATGTTGGAATGACAGATCAAGAAATCGACATCTTGCTTGAGGTATGTGGAAATAAGCAACGTCTTGTGCCTCAACAAGGCAACCATTATTTTTTATTACTATTTCGGTTTGTTCACATTGTTTGCTTTTAACTTGATTTATACCCAAATTAGAATTATGGCATTACAGACGATAAAGAACGGTTGCATCAAGCCAAAAGTAAAAAGGTCAAGGATCTAAAAGCAAAGTCTGAAAAGAACAAGAAGAATTTCCAGGAAATAAGTGGCGAAGAAGGAGACAGCGAAAAACGAAACAAGGGAAAAAATCAATCTAGTGGCACACCTAAGAAAGGCAAACCAACTAAAACAAAGCCGCCACTGATGAGGTATGTNATCAGTGTAAGTGAATGCTGACTGTACAAATGATTTTATCATTTCTAGAGCCTTGCTCAAATTTCCTAAATTTCCCTTGCATCATTCAACCAGACGAATGATGCTGCCTCTGACATCGTCGCGAAGACAAAGAAGAACTTGCGTGGGAAGGTATGCAACCAACACACTTACAGTATATACCGCAACATTTTTCAACCTTATTTTTTGAAACATCATTCACCATCATTCTTCATTTTTTGTCTTCTCTCAAACTTAGTTTCACCTGGACGAATCCAAAAAAGAAAGACGCAACTCAGGCAACCAAAATGATGGTTCCAATAATAGCACAAACACAGACAATGGTCGCAACCCAAGTGGGTCCACAGACAACAAGCACATGTTCACTCCTAATAGCAAAGGAGGCAAGACAGAAACCCACGACAAAAATCAGACTGATTCCAATGCCAACGACAACGACTCATCACTTCCGCCAAATGAGACCGACTATTGCAATGACATTGACTGCACATCATATGACGATAACTACTGTGAAGCATATTATGTCACCAATAATAGCACTGTTACCGATAATAGCACTGGTGCAGACAATAGCACTGGTGCAGACATTATCCCAAATAAAGTAGCAGCATGTTTCTGTTGTGGCAACAAAGCAACCGTGACCTGCAATGCAACTCCTGACGAGTTGAAGATTGTCGTCCAAAAATACATTGACGATGGAAGTGTTGTTTTTGAAAATGGAATGATTGGAAATAAAATCATTACTGCTTTTCCCGACTGTTCCACAGATTATTTGGAGGAATTGTTGTTGGTGAGAGATATCACGATGCAACTTATGTTTTCAATTGATTTTTTTCTTTTCTTCATTTCAAATATTGTCGTGAACTAATATGAGTCATTGTATTCTCGCTGAAATTAGAACGACACTATCTTGGACCATGAAATAGAGGCCTTAATTGGGAATGCTACACTTGATTATGCACTAAATCGTATCCATGAAGCCAGTGTCATTATTGCACGCGAAGTTAGTGAAGAAGATATTGATGTTGATGAAGCTTTGGGGCATGTTGGAATGACAGAACAAGAAATCGACATCTTGCTTGAGGTATGTGAAAATAAGCAACGTCTTGTGCCTCAACAAGGCAAGCATTATTTTTTATTACTATTTCGGTTTGTTCACATTGTTTGCTTTTACCTTGATTTATACCCAAATTAGAATTATGGTAATACAGACGATAAAGAACGGGTGCATCAAGCTAAAAGTAAAAAGGTCAAGGATCTGAAAGCAAAGTCTGAAAAGAACAAGAAGAATTTCCAGGAAATAAGTGGCGAAGGAGACAGCGAAAAACAGAACAAGGAAAAAAATCAATCTAGTGGCACACCTAAGAAAGGCAAACCAACTAAAACAAAGCCGCCACTGATGAGGTATGTNAAAAAATCAATCTAGTGGCACACCTAAGAAAGGCAAACCAACTAAAACAAAGCCGCCACTGATGAGGTATGTGAATCAAAGGTCCATATCTAACGAAACAAAGTCCGAGATACATTCTTCTGTTCCACGCCGACTTATTTCAGGCAAGTTTGATCGCCTCAATAGCCATCTGGCGAGATTGAAAAGGTCAATCCCAATGAATTCTGCATTTCTTTTGAACCGCCTTCAAGAAGAGATTCGAATTTGCACAACTAATCTTGATTGCGCTGCAAGTGAACTTGAAGACATTGTTGATAAGGTTGATAGTGTTTCAGTTTCCGTTCTTGCAGAGCTCAGTCCCCTTGAGGCGCTCCTTGGCAGTATCAGCAGTTTCGGTGATACACTAATGACAGGCAAGAATGCCATCCAAAGCATCATATTGGCACTGTGAGTTTATTTGGTACATGTTGTGACCGCTTTTATATATTGGCTTGGTGTTGTCGTTTTGCTATGCGCTTGCTTAATATTCAATCTTGATTTACTGTTTATAGAACTGTGTTGAAGAGTATGCCAGGTGAGAAATGCATGGTAATATTTGCATAACTTTACACAGGCTCTCTTTGTTCCTCATAACATCTGTAATTTTTCTTCTTTAGGCTTTTTCGGAAAGGTTTTTGAGGTTTTGTTAACAGCTGTGAAACCAATTGGGAATATGATAAAGAATGCGCTTGATAAAGCATCAAAATTTATTGACAAAATTGCAGGCCATTGGGAAAGTGGTCTTGAGAAGTTACTCGTGGTTTTCGAGTCCATTGACATAACGATGGATGCATCATCTGGTGCTGCAAGATTTGCTGCAGATATAACCCAATCTGTTTGTGCCAAAGATGCGGCTGTCGCACTCATTGGTACTGATATTTTCAAGTCCATTGAAGATGCAGCACCAACTTTTCTTTCTTTTGCAAGAGAATTCAAAAACTCTCTTTTTTTGTTGTCAGACGCACTCCTGTCTGATGCATGGAAAACAATCAAAAATACCCTAGAATCTATTCTGAATGAATCGCGTGCTCTTTTTGCCACACTCAGCCCCTTGGAAGACCTTGGTGAGAGTCATACAATTATGTGTAACTTTTGCTGCAATTGTTGAACCCATTTTGCTGATTTTTATCTTGTCTTCGACACTAGATCGATTGATGAGAACGAAGGTACAAATTCCGTATATCCAACTTCCTTATTTCATTGAGAGAGTAGGGTGAGTTTTCTTTTGTAGTTATGATTATACTCATGGATGTTTCGTTCTCTAGCGCCTTACACACAACTAATACACATTTTTGCTTCATTCACCCCAGAGCGAGTCATTGCGAATCATCATCCAAAAGTAAGAATAAAGTGTGCGCCCAGTTCTACTGTATTTTAATGCATTTTTTTTGTCACTTACTTGTGTTGCGTCTGTATTGTCTCGATATATTTTAGTTGGGTATTCGTCTTACAAAGGCACATTTAGCTGGAACACCTGTTGGGAACATACCCCGCCCCATTGGTAAAGTGACATGATATGAAAATATGACCATTTTTATTTGGAGTACACTTTTCTAAAGATTTTTATTATTTCTACCGACACAGGCATATCCCATTATTTGACCAATATTCCTTCACGAAGAACTGCGATGATCCTGTTTTAGACAACGGTTCTTGGTTTGGCTCGGTGAGATTGACACATTTCAAATACGAGATTAACTAGAATTGACCGCAATGATTTATTGATTGATCTCGACTCAAAAATTTACCTTTCAATTCATGTTTTCCTTTTTGAAGTGCTATAATGAACACTATCGCCGCCACACAGTATGGTGGCCTATAGATAGAGAATGGTTTGTAACTGCATCTTTGCTGATATTTTGATGCTCGTTTCATTACCAAGCAAATCAATTTTCTAATGATGCTTCTTTTGTTTTGATATTGCTAATTTTTTCCTTTACAGGGGTTGGTGTCATTGTGCCCCCTGGTGGTGTCCCAATTATCCTTGCATAAATAAATCGTGTGGTAGCACATTTGGTCACGGATGGGAAAGATATTGGGATCTACAGTAAGATTTCTCATGGTTCAATTTCTCTGCATCATTATAAAATGTGTTCATATGATTTGACAACAATGCCTCAAATTCTTTCACTCAATATTGCAGCCATTGCATGAAAAGCTGTCCATGGGACAAGCATCAATCAGGTGACTATTGCTATGACAGGTCATGCCCAGCCGACTATCATGCACAAGAAAACGGCAAGTTTTGCAATGGAAATACACGGTCTATCAGAAGTCACTCAACTATATGTGACAATGTAAGTATAATGAACATACAATGGAGTAATATTCTTTTCCGATTCAAAAATTTATCAGCCGTCTTTTCTCTCTTGATCCTTCATACCAAAGTATGCATCATCTGATGGCATACCAATTGGTCCGTCTTTTGGCTGGGAGGGATCTGGTGAGCATTGTATCAATCAATATTGACATGAAAGTACACACTCGATATGCACCATATTAACATTCGTTGATTCTCATGTTGAACACAATCAAAGGCTGCTATAAGCAGTGCAAAAGGTGAGCACAATTTTTTCTAGTGAAACACTCTGCTCCTTCTTTGTTTCTTGAGCACCATCATAACCATCTTGTTTCCCCCTCTTGCGAGTACAGTGGCTTCACAGAAGTACTTGGATTCTGTGTTCCTACTAGTGCAGATATGACACTTGGTGAGTAGAATACTGACACATAGCTCACACATATTATGTCATGTTGTGCAAATACTGTAAACTTATGATAGCATACTTCATTTATTGCTTATGTGTCTTTTTTAAATAGAAATCAGTATAATGGATATCATTGAAGCAATTGGCGAAGTCTTTGAGTTCATTAAAAACCTCCCCATTGGTAAGTCTGGTCTCTTTTTTTTTGGAAGAAACCAAGTGTTTAGTGTCTAATTGAACACTATTTATTCTTCCCCCTGATTTCACCAGTCGATATTATTTTGGGTGCAATCGATGCTGTCTTGAAGCCAATATTTGGTTTTGTCGAGACCATAGTTAACGAAGCTCTATCCTCACTTGGGATCACACTTCCAGGTACATTCAATACTATGATATTATTCCATTGATTAATATCAAATCATTTCTCAACTGTCGTCAATCATGTTGCTGATTGTGTTGTTGTGAATTCATAGCTTTCCCAACTGTCACGTTGGATATGCTCCCTTTTCCAACAGATGTCGATCTAGCACTCCCTGATCTGCCAGATGTCTCAACATTGCTAGACTTCCCAAGGACTTTTTTGGACGACATCATGTCAAAAAATCCATTGCCTGACAACATAAAACAATGCATTTTGCCAAGTGAGCCATACTTTGACAGTCAATGCATGGCTGATGCCTTCGGTATAGGAACCATGATGGATTTTATAGAACCTATTCAAAGCGTGGCAGAGAATATGGTGCCTACCCTGACTGACAGCATCTCGTCTATTTTTGATATTGCAAAGTGCTCTCAAGAGATAAACTATACCATCCCAGTGCGACAAATTGCGTTGGACGCCTTGGGCATTGATCTGGGAACTTCGTGCGATCAGGAAATCAGTATTTGCACAGGTCTTGATTTTGATTTTGATAATATTGGGGAGATATTGCACGGACTTGAAAAGGAGTTTCAACCAATACTTGATATCGTGAAAAATCTAACTCAACCGAGTTACACAGATGGTACTCCCAATTTGGAGTTTGATCCAAATTGGGAGTACCTGCCCATACCCAACCCACTCCCAATTTTTACAGTTATTGGAGCATTGGATATTGGAACTCTTACCAAAGCTGGGTGGACCGGGGTAAGCTCTAAGAAAGCTTTCAGTCGAGGGACGCAAATTGTGTCGATATCTACCGATACAACAGCCCCCACAAACAGCGAAAGTCAAAAAGCTGCATCAAAGAAAGTTGCAACGGATATTTCTGTGTTGTCAATGAACCCTCGCCTAGAAGTCAAATTGGAATTGAGCTATGATTGGAAAACTCCGGATTCTCTAATTAAAACTCCTCATTCGATTGACGTATTTTTTGACAGAATTGGTATGTATCATTATTTCATCGACCATCTTAGATATTGTTGAACTGTACTCTCTTGTGATTTCCCTTTTGATTTCTCAACCATTTTCATTGCATTTCTGTTGCCACCGTCCAAAATGAAATTGTGTAGGACTATCTGTAGGACTTGAAACTTTTTTTGAATTTAAACTACTACGTGGTGCAAGCACAGTGCTGAAGGAAATTATAAATGAAGGAAATGAAATAGCATGGGATGTGAATGACCCAAAATCAATCTGGGAAGGACAAAGTAGCAAGTGCTGGGATAAAACAAGACAAACTTCAACGTACCAACAATATAAAGGAACTTTTTATGAAAAAAATTCGACAATGACTTCTGGTCGTTGTGTTGGTGATGCCGTTTATAACTTGGAGGATGCCTGTGCATGTGTGTACGCCGCTGAAGAATTTCTCTTTCAAGCAAATGCATGTACTTTGAATAAAATGACTGAGAGGGAAGCTATCGTCAAAACGGGTTTGATTGAATATACAGACGAATGTCACAAATATTGGCGAGAGACAGGTAACTCCCCAGGTACGATGGTAAAGGCTGATGAGTCTACAAGAAAATTTGATGTTTTCGTTAACAAGTTTAATGACATTGGGCCTATTGTACAAGGAATACTAAAGACGGGTAGAAATCTTGGGTGGAAAATGCCATTGAACGATATTGGGACCCGAATGCTTAGTCCAGATATCTGGTCAGTGGGAAATGAATGCTATTTATCTGATGAATATTTAAGAAGGAAATTTCCAGGCTACAGTCCCGATGGCCAAAAAAAATTTCCTGGTCGGGACTTATTGTCTAACGATCCATGCAAGTATATTTGGAAGGCTGAGGATTCTCTCTTTGATAAAACAACCAATTTCAATAAAGACTACCTAGAAGGCTACCTAAAAAAGCTCACCATGTTTAACGTCAACAAGCAGGAGTTCGATGAAATTGATGACATCAAGAAATTTTGGGATGTCAAGTTCGAAAGGGTTAAGCAGCTAATTGCAGAGTTCAAGGCGGCAATCGAATCTAGGTCAGGAAATGCTGAGGAACTTGAGGCTCCAAAATCGTCAATTTCTCGTAAATTAGAGCTTGTCGAACCCGTGGTCGAACCGGGCTCAACATCGTTCACTGATAGGATGACAGAAATTGTACGACATGCGTATAAAACTGCTGCTTTTCGCCCGGATGCTTTCATGAAGCGATTTCTCCCTGATCTAGCATGCAACAATGCAAGGTGAGCTTTTTCAGTTGAAGATAACCTTTTGCTTGTACAGTCATATTTTCATTTGATGAATTCTGTCCAAACAAACATTTTGTGTTTGTGGCTTTTCTGTTTTCATTTTTGTGCCTTGGCAGAGGGTATGCTATTACAGTCGGTCTTAAATTTGGAGATCTTATACCAATATATCCTGTTATTGCTTTGCTTGATTGGCGGAGACTATGTAAGTTCCTTAGATTGTACAATGCTGCTGGTGTTTTAGGGCTTTAGCGCAACATTATAGACTCATGTTTTTTTCAATTCTCATTGTAATTTTTAGGGGATAGCAAGCACAATGACGACAAAGGAGCAACCAAGCTTAACACTGCCTGCGATATCAGTTTTGCTCTCGGCCCATTATCTATACAGGGGATTAAAGATGCACGGACAGCCTGGAAAGACAAGACATCACGAACAGTCAGCTTCAAGAAAACTACAGTTATACTCTCTGTAAATTCCCCACCTTTTAAAATTCTCCCTTTGTGCATAAACTCGTTAGAAGATCCTATTGTCCCTTCATATGACATAGGGGATGTCGGGCTGCAAGGCAGCGTCACCAAAGGTTGCTCTGGAAATTGGAAGGTGTCGGGGTCAGGAACAGGTCTTTCTGGCAGGAAGGATGAATTCCAGTATGCATACAATTCTAAGGCAAATAACCACCACATGGACATTTCTGTTCGCATTGACGGGTTCAGCGCGGCAGCCTCAGCAAGAGCAGGAATCATGATACGCCAATCACTCGAGCCTGGGTCAATGCATTTTTCTTTGTTAGTCAACCGTACATCAAGTACAGAATTCGGACTTGTTAACCAATGGCGTAACTCTAAAGATGCAATTGCAGCATCTCATAGCAGCATCAGCTTGCCAACAATAAGTTTACCAGTCTGGTTGAGAATTACGAAGACAACTTCAGGTAAATTCACAGCCTTTTACAAAGAGGAAGAAAGTTTGAATTGGTCACCATTTGGAAATGCCATAACTATAGACTTTTCTTCAACTCCGGGAAACTTTTTTGTGGGTCTTGCAGTGACATCCAATGATAAGACCAAACTTGCTGATCTTGAGGCTTCCAATCTTAGCATTACCTAATTTTTGTTAATGAAGAGAATGCAGCAACCAGGTAGTAACAATATCACTGATTTCATCTGGGGCTGGGGCATGACTCCAATGAGTACCTATTGCATCTGGCCATCATCGGATCTTGCATGAAGCTCAGTCCACATGTAGTATTTAGCTCATAACATTACTAACACAGCTAATTAGCGCTGTCCATGACAAACATCATCCAGTACTTATACCAATGGATACTCAATGTGTCGAAAAATCTAACCTCAACCGAGTTACATAGTCCCAATTTGGAGGAATCTCCATGCTACCCAAGAAAAGTAAAGATAATAGAAAAGTAAATAAATAAATAACTTAGAAAATTACATCCTTTCAAGGACTATCTATGCAGACACTACCGGTCTTTAAAATCTTCCATATGGAGCAGCCATACAGAGAGGCGGTAAAACGGGACCATGGAGTATAAACTCCCTTTGGCACAGGGGCCAGGACATCAGCTGAGATATGCAGCTGTCGACATATGATATAAACGGGAAACATTAATAATACAGTGATAGCATGACGAAATGGAGCTACCGGGAGGGAAAGTAATAGTGAAGAGTGTTGCGGAGGTGTGAGGGTGGGTTGGTAGAAGCCGAAACAAGAGATGGTGAATGATGTGCGGCCAATGGTGAGCGTGATGGCGAATGCAGACGACGGCGCTGGGAAGGGCAGGGTGGGGGAACAGGAGCCGTGTGTTGCGAGGTAGATGCATGGGGAAGATGTGGTGGTGAAGCAGGGTCATCGTCCCGTTGTTGCCGCTGTACTGCGACGGGTGGTGAGTTTTGGCTGGGGGGTGATATAAGTGTAGGTGTGATTCGACGTCGTTGTGCGGGAGGGGCTGGGGTTGAGGAAGAATTGG
>JALLAR010003211.1:0-10211 GCA_036939335.1 Conticribra guillardii
GTAGCTGAGAGGTGACCCGAGAGGAGACGTTCTCAGCTACTGCAAGACAGCTACTGCAAAATACAGGCTGCCCACGCAGGCAACACGCATTCCGGTTCCGGTTGGCGCCAAAAACTTGACATCTGCATTCTGCACATTCATTCTGCACCACGCGCAGCTACATACTAGGTAGAGTACTACACGCGTGAAACTGCGTTACAGATAAAAAGTATTACTCTATATCACTTCGTGTCACAAGTCACAAGGGGAAAATGTGACGTGACGTGCAACAATAAAAATGTTCCAATTCTCAATTAGTCCTCTACCATCACCTTCTTCTCCATTTTTTACACAGAACTCATGTGTGGACAAGAATAAACAGTTATTTTTATCAGCATCACATAGTAGATGGATTTCCAATTTTATACTCTAATTGTCTTATGATTTACTAGGTAGCCACTCAAGTTGGATGTGTAGAGCACATCATCATGCCAGTGTTATGAAAGAATATGCTTGTGTTGAGGGTGTGGTGGGAAAGATGGGAAGGTTGGCTTTTCCATTTCGGCAAACATTTGGGATGAGGAGCGAGTAATATGCAATAATTGTTTTTATTTTTATACTTGATTGAATAACCAAAACAAGACTTAAAAACGCAAATAGTAAATATAACAAACAACAAACAATCAATACTCAATACCATGCTGATGAGAAAGTGTTGGTCCTCCCTTTAGTTAGTATTGTTGCAATTGGTTTCATAATTTGTTCATAGCGGATGCAATGTCTTGTTAAAATGCCTGCACCCATTCTCATCTAAGGTCGTTTCAAACATTGGTGACTTGGGGAGGGACCCTAGAGACGCCCAAATCCATAAAAAAAACTAACTAGGATAAGGGGTGTAACTGGTATCTTGGGACATTAATCTTGGGAACAAAAATGTACCATGCAAATTTCCCAGTGATTTCTCCAAATGTGTAATCATTGGAGCATTGTGTGATAAGTGAGAGTTTGTGTTTGCATGTATGTCAGTAATGATTAACCGGGAACACACACTACGTGATTGAAAACAGACAATTCCTACGTAGTGTGTGACCAGAGTATGTAAAATATTCTTCAAATCAATAATGATTCCCATGTGATGGGTACCAACAAGATATATCATATCTCTTTTCTCCAAGTAGATAGTAGTACACACAAGATCACTCCCATCCCTTCATCTTCATTCCACGAGATTTTTACTTGTTCAATTCCTGTTGCGTTGGTGTTCCCATGCCCAATGCAATAGAAATCTCTTTGAAGCCTAGCAAGAAGATAATGGTTTTGAGGTGATTATTTCTATCGTTTAACACACTAATAAATAATAGTACTTCTAATTACATTGGTGCTCCTCTCGTTCCCTTGACTGATATTTTAATTGCGTAATCAATGGATGTCCTGGAAGATCCCAAGCGTGATGAGTCCAGACAATGAAGAATGTGCAAAAGTGAAATCATTAGGAATCAAGATCATGGGACTAATGACTTCAAGGTTGAACAATGCTCATGGGATTGGACAAGCAAAAAAGTGGTATTACGATCACTTCACAAAAATGAGGGCGGGAAAATATCTGTTGGTGTTTTTGTTGTATGTTGCCGGTTTGCTTGGATCAGATGATTGTCTGGAGACAACTAAAACAAAATTTCATCAATCAAACAAAGCTTTTTGTTCAAGATGCATGTAATCTTGATGAAACGCCAGAAGTTTCAGTGGACAATGGTGCTTCGAGAGGAACGAAGATGTATCAAAGAGGAGCATATACCATAACATTCAACAAAGTTGCATTAGATCGAGTTCTCTTTTTGTTTTTGGCCCATTTGATTATAATCGAAGAGACCAATGGTTGATAATTCTAATATCCAGGATTGTTTGACGTCAACATGATTTCAAGAAGAAGGACATTTTTTTGAAATTCCTGAATGATTTGCTCAGTTTTATTAAATGGGCGAAGCAATCGTGAATTACACCTCAAAATAAAAATCTCATGGTAACCGATCAATTACATAGTACAACTCATCTAATACAATTCACACTCTGCTGAGGCCACATGGTGGTTTCCAAAAAATGCCAATATTTTGGGCTGACGATCCAGTTGCATTACATCAAAATAAGCTTAGTATGTCTCGAGAACGCTCTCTTTCCGTTGGAACTTGTTGGACTCCAGGCCCTAACAATGGAAGCTTCACCCATAGCCAGCACTCTGCTTCTACTTCTCCGTTTGTTCATTTTATAAAAAAATGATACGCATGCCTACAACGACTTCTTTTCCAAGAGGTAGTTGTAGATCTAGTAGATTCCACTCACACACAGTACCTGATACCTTGCGACCACACTGACAGAGGGTTCAAACAATAATTGTGAATGTCTACTACTCCTAATTGAAATGAAAATAATGAAACCGCTAAGAGTATAGATAATAATGAAATGATGATCTTAAATAATTAAATTTCTACGTTGGGACTCATCATGTTGTAATCTCCAAAACTGCGGACAGACAATCATGTCCTTTTGATAATGTTATCGAACAATTTGAATATATTTCCTGAATTTGAAATAAAGTAATGGTTACAGTGTTTGTGCTGTTGATGTTGATGTTGCTACTGTAGTTGATGATGTGTGTGGTTGCAAAAAGTTGTCAATTAAGAATACAATGCTAAGTAAGTGAAGCAGTGAAGAACAACTTTCAACCAAAATTCAATGCCGGCTATTAATAAAGAGCATATCCATCATCATACTGATTCGGTAAATTTCCTCTTCTTTTTCGGCAGTGCCGATTTTGCCCTTTGCGAATTAGACATGGTTGATGTCAATGTTGTCGTTTCCACCGCACCACCCGCAGTAGTATTGGTATTGTTGGATAGCCTGGAAGATCCATCCTCCGAACCCGAACTAACATCATCGGCAGGAATGGCACTTTGATCCGTTGGAGTGGGAAGTCTCGTATTCGAATTAGTAGTAGTACTACTATTCGTTTGCCAATCGCTATTTCCGGATGTCGAATCGTCCGAGACTGGGGCGGCGTCGCTAATGACGTGCATACTGGTGGTATAGCCATAGGGAGCAGGCATGGATGATTTGGAGGAGTTATTGGTGGGACCACTGCTGCTGGGAATGGAAGCTCTCATTCTCGAAAGTGGGTCTGTTCCCGAAGCGGCTCTATGTGCCACGAGTGCGGCTTCCTCGGGAGAGAGAATGTGCCTCGCGAATTGAACGGGGTCCAGACGGCCCAAGAGAAGCATTCGAACCGTATCAATGGGAATGGAATCGACAAACCTAGGTGGTTGAGGTGGGGGATAGCTTCCATAGTCGGAGGTTGATCGTCGTGGAAGAAATGGAGGTGCTCTTCCATGAGGTGGACCGAGATGCTGTGGATGCGATCCATGCGGACCACCTGCACGGGGACCACCGGGACGGACCGCTCCATGATGCGGCCCTGCATGCGTTGCTCCGGGCATTGCCCCATGAGTCGGATGCATTCCATGTGCATGCGGTGCCCCTAGAAAATGCTGCCTCCCTTGCTCCATTGGCATTGGCAGCGACGGAGACCACCGAGGCCTGTTCTGCGGAGCGGGTGCCGCGTCCGAGGCAGATGATCCGGTCGACGCATCCTGTTCGCCGCGCGAATACAATCGTTTCAAAGGAGGCAGGGATGACGACGTGGGATTGTGACTACTACCGTCGGAGGAAACAATACGCGCCGGAGGTCCTTGCTTCGATAGCAAAGGCTGCGAAGACGCAACATGATGCGGTGCATGGTGGGGCGCANCGCGCCGGAGGTCCTTGCTTCGATAGCAAAGGCTGCGAAGACGCAACATGATGCGGTGCATGGTGGGGCGCATTCTTAGCATCGGCATTGTCCAACGCCACGGGCCCTTTTCCGGGACTCCCCTCCCCGCAACTGCCGCCGCCGCCGCCGCCCGTTCGATCTCCCTTCTTCGCCTCCTTCAACGCCATGGCCACATCGCACCCCGAACTGGGCACGTGCAACAAATCCCTAATAATCGGCGCCCCCTCCCTCAAAGCCTGACTCGTCTTCTCCCTCGCCTTGGCATCCCCGATATCGTACCATAGATTCTTCTTCGTATCCTTCTGGAGGAATCGTCCGGGGGGGGTTTGATTGCGGACCGCTTCGACGATGCGGCGCGCGATGAGGGGTTTTTCGCGTTTGGGGCAATTGACGTAGGGGACTTTGACTTCGTTGACTAGTTCGCGGAAGGATTCGTTTCCGGGGTGGTTGTTGGAGCCTCCGCCGCGGCCGCACACTGAGGGTTGGATTGGGTTGGGAGATGGATTGGGTTGGGTTGGATTGGATGTAAGATTTCGAATTTGGGTGAGTGATTGTAGATATTTGCAATGACGTGATGCAATACAGTCACATAATAATAAAGTGCATATAATAATAATAATATGATAACAAGTAGTGAACCATCTATGATGTAACCATCGTACTTACGAACATCATTCGGATGAGGCGGTCCCACAATTCCCTCAAAAGGATAATCCACCCATTCCGGACGTTTCGCCACCGAAAACGGAACCTTTCTAGTATTATCGCCACCATCATTGTGGTTGTTGAGCTCGTGATTGGAATGATTGCGAAAGTTGTTATCGTTATTATTGCCGTTGTTGTTTTTGGAACTGGCCGTGGTGGATTCCAAATCTTCTTGCAGGTCGGGTGTGAGTTCGGGCAAGATTAGTTTGGGACGTTTGGCCGAGGAGGACGTTGCTGCATTGGTCGTTGCTGCATTGGTTGTGGAGGAGGATTGTGGCTGGTCGGAGGATGTGGAGGATGCGGAGGAGGAGGATGGATCACACGCATCATTCATTGCGTTGTTGACGGACGATGATTCCATGGAAGACAGTCGTTCCGCGGCAGCGGCCATGATGCCCAGCATCGAGGATGATTGATCGCTCAGCATGGTTTTTATTAGATTGTTGTTATTGTGAAAATAATGGAATGCTGGTTCACGACGCTTGCTTTTTACGACTCAGAGACAAGATTGATGGATGGATGGATGGAGTATCTACTGTTAATAATTCTGCAATTGAATGATGGCGAGATTGGAAATGCGACGAATCAAAAATTCCAAGATTGAAGGTGCAATGATGGAAGGAAACAAAGTGGGATGATGTTTCGTTGATTGGATCTCGATTGCCAAACCCGTCTCTCAAACAAGATTGCACAATTCGTATCGTGGCTGGTTTGTCATGAATACCAATACCAAGTTGGGCAATAAATTATGTCGTTGTGGGATCGAATTGTGTATTGTATGTATGATGTTGTTTCAATGGTGCATGCATGCAACAAGACAGGATTCTTTTGGGCGGGCTGATGCACCAATAAAAACTGTGCGTGGTTTTCACATCAACATTTTAGAATTTACGATTATTTCGGGATTCATGTTTGTTCGCTAGTATCTATGTATGCATGTCTCGTGCACAAATAATTTCTACTCCTACCGATCTGTACCAATCTCACGTACAGAACTGGTATCTGTCTGCCAACAATGACTCGTATTATTCTACATATATAGTAAACGTATGTAAGATATGTATTGATTTACTTCCACTCCTATGATATCCTACGATTAGTGTCACGTCTTTCATAGTATTGTTCCACATACATCCAGGACGTACAAGAACCTACGTAGACGTATTGCGTCGTTGTTGAAAAAATAATAATGAACCCAAGAATCGCTCTTCATTCATCACACTCTTTTACTCAAACATTCGTAAAAAGAGAGTAATGTCATGTTGAACCTTTTAAAAAGCTTCAAGAGATATCTGACTTTCAAAACACGTGGGAATTAGATATTATCTCGTTCGAATACAAGTCACAAATCGATCGGAGTGAATCGTACTACTTCTCAGGTAAATACTTCTTTCTTTGTTTGTTAAATACTCTTCTTTTAATAATTAGTAGTATTGTACTCCTATTCGTTAGTAGAGCACTATCTTCGATTGCAATGCTCAATTCTCATTTTCTGTTATCTATTTTCTTTGTGTTACATTTTTTAGCAGTACATATCTTGTAGTGCAAATAGAAGGCATGTACCATTGTTCAACAATAATCGAACATTAAATAATAACAGAAAAAGACCATACCTGTTTTCTACTCCAGAAGTACGTACTTTAATAACATATAAAAATATATATACATTCATAACATTGTATTGAGAACGAGGTGTCTGCATCATGGATACTCCTATCCTAGTCCTAGCCAAGATTGAATAAGATTGGAATCATTCTTTCGTGACATCGACAACCTCGCCGTCTTTTGGAGCACTTCCTTTGTTTCAAAACGATTTTACCTATTGTATTTTAGTTTTTTCTGATTTCTACGATATTGGAGGTCTCTTGTAGTAGCCGTGCGTACTCTAGGTATGGTAGTTAAGTACTTGACAGTTGTATTTTTTGAGCAATTTATGCTTGATGGACCATCTCACGGCATGTTCCCGCCATTTTTTCCGCCGCAGCGCTCGTGGAAAATCAAATGCCACCACGGCACAACCTAGCAAAAAGCAAATTCCGGCGGCGGACAACTGCCTTAGTTGTATTAGTTCCGGGCGGGACTTTTTTCAATTTTGTTCAAAAGTTGGGGACGTGTTGGGGACTTTTCTTGCCGGTCCTTTACATCCCTGTCCCTGAGTGGGACTCATCGATTTTTGCTGTTTTCAAATCTCGGGACATATTTTAGGGTCCGTTTGCTGGGAAAAGTCCCGGGGACATATTTTTAACTAGTGAATTTTACGTTATTGTTACTGTTACTGACTGTTATTGTTACTGTTATTATTATTTTTGTTATTACTGTTGTTTTACTGTTACTGTTACTGCTATTGTAATTCTTATTGTAATTTTTATTTTTATTGTTATTGATATTGTATTTATTATTGTTTATTTTATTATTTATTATTATTGTTTATTATTGTATGTAATATTATTGTATTTATTATCATTGTATTTATTATTATTGTATTTATTATTATTTATGATTAATGGTTTATTATTTGTTATTTCTTATTAATTGTTGTTATGGTGGTGACAGGCCGGGATAGCTGATGAGAGACGAGGTAAGCTGCCGCCAACCATGACAGCTTGTGGGGCGTTGTAATGCTGGCCAACGACAGTAGCAACAACGGTGATGACTTCAACAACAACAAATCAACCACAACAATGGCACCAACACCAGCAGCGACAATAACAATGACGACAACCGCAACAACAACAGTGGCAGTAAAAACAACAAATGTTGTAGCGAGAAATACATCAACGACCGTTACATCAACGATGGCAAGGACCACAGCAACAATGCAAACAACAGCTGAGACAACAACAATAACCATATCTATTGTCCAAGTTCCACTAAGCAGATTACTAAGAAAGCTTGTGTATGATTCTTGGGTGAACTAACAAGAAGACTGAAATATTTTGTTCAAATATGTTTCATCTCATGGGGGCATGGGGACATGGGGGCATCATGATAGATGATATACCATCTGTGCATAAAGTATGATTGCTTTGGCTTTGTTTTTGTCATTTTGTTGGCTTCCTTCTTTGTTGTGTCAATTACTGGTATCACCACAATGACGCAGGTCCAAACATGCCATATTTTTCTCTTATTCTTATGGCAAAGGTTATGAATCAACAAGCAAAATCAAAGTCTAAGTTTATGTATTGGTTAAACTACAGGTAGCACAAAAAGGTGACAGTGGTGTCTCTTAAACTGTTGGTGTAGTATCAATAGAATATGCTTAGAATGATGTGATTTGTAAACATAAGCTGAGATTAAAATCAAAATAGATAGCAAGAAAAATGATCTGGAATGCAACACAAAGGGATCGAAATGGTGAAATACTGACAAACCAGCTCCAGATTTTTTTACTGTAGGGCAGCTTTTTTGCATATTACTGATCAGTTTTAACTTTGCAGGAGAGCAGTTTTAATTAGTAAAGTTATCCCACACAGTTGAAGTCAAACAGCTCAAGAGCAGCCCCACCTTGACCTTGGCATTGGTGATAGGGTGTGTGCACTACTAGGCTAGTGCACCCAAGAAGACCATTTGGGTAACAATTAGCATCACATCTCAGAATGGGTGTGGTTCACTCTTTTGTTCTTGGAGAAAGTTTCTGCTTGATTATGTGCATGTCTGTATAGAGTGTTGGCACTTTGTAACATGCAAGCTGATGTTTGAGAAAGCTTTTTTTGTGAATTACTGCTATGCAAATAAAATGACTGAAACATCCAACTAGTTTATGTTTTATCCCATCATGGGCATGTGTCACCCATGCATATGATACATTGCTTTGCTTTTTTTATTTTCATCTTGGCATTGCCGCATGTCCAAGTCAATCAACAACGATCTAGCTGTAAGGAGTTGCCTAACATGAAAATGTCAAAAATGTTTCAGATTCAGAGCAAAACAATTGCTAGGAAGTTATGGTACATAATGCACAAATTTTATCATTGTGCTTACAAAGCATCATTTATATTGTAAAAGTGAAAAATTGATTTTAGGTGTCAATTTAGCAAAACACATCAGATGACTTTTTTTAGGTAACAGTCTGTTGTTTTTTACGCGTGATTCACGATGTTACTAGGCAATTGACAATCTGAACCGAACGTAAAGCAATTTTCTCCCCTATTTCTTTAAAAGTAAATATTTTGATCTGGATTGTTAAATACGAAATAGGTTCTCACTCTGTATTAATTGCAGATTGATGCCCTATTTCGTATTTAATACAGATCAAAATATTTAATTTTTAAAATAGGGGAGAAAATAGGCTTTCAATATCTAGCAAAATTAAGGCCTGACACAGACCGAGTGTCCATTTCACATAGCGCGTGTCACCCTAAAAAAATTAAAATAAATAAAGTATCAGCAGTTGTAATAAATATGGACAGATGATTTTAAACCCCCTTTGCCATATGCCATAAAACTGTGGACACTTGTCTTTTGGCCACAACAACTTCTAAATCATAATTTTTAGTTAATTTTGTTAGTGGTAATAGTAATATGAAAGTGAAAGAGAAATTGATTCTCATTCCAATGATGTGCTGGTGCATCATGATCACAAATCACAAAAAAATCTGTTTCAGCGTGCAAGAGGGTTTAAAAAGGTATCATAGATTAGACCCATTTCAGCCTCCATCAGACCAAGGAAATGACAATGGGTAATGGGTCTGACAGCCGACAGATCTGGGATTCATATTGAGATCCAGTGCAGTTGACCTACACAGATCTCACTTTATTGTCATTTCAAAAAATACCCCTCACACATGTAATACCATGAAAAAATAAAACACCACCATAGTCGTTCGAGCCGCTTTGATGTACCATTCTTATTGTTTCTAAATTGCAGGTTGTGCCCACTTCTGTCTTCATCATTAGCAAATGAAACCAATTATTGCCGCTTTGAGTTAAAATCTCCCCCTACCAAGTGTACCGCACAAACTCTACCTCTACCTCCATGACCACCCCATTCTCCACGGCCGCAGCCAACTCTACCACTGCGACTGCCACATCCTCCTCCTCTACCGCCAGTGTCCACAGGGTGTTGTTCATGAACATCCTACCTCTACCGTATTGACTGTCACACCCTCCTATACCGCCACCTAAATCCAAATGGGCAGCACCTCCTTCGATGATGAATAAACCATCAGCACGTCCACCATGATCCCCTTGACTACCTCATCGGCCTTGCACACTTCTCCCTCCAACCAGTCCCGACCACCTCAACCGCCAGCTCCACTGCTCATACTTCTGGAATGAAGTCATCCTAAATGTGAGGACGGGAACTAGAGTTGAATGATATGGTGCAATGCACATTGTACTCTAGTCTAGCTCTAATATCATCTAGATTCTACTATCGTATGCTGCTGTACCTACTTAGTTGATGGTGAGAGTTTTTGCACGGCTGTTGCATACATTATTTAAAGATAATACATGCTGTCATAATTATTGATCATCATTTGATCATGATGATCAAAGGATGATCAATCAATGATCAAATGATGATCAAACTGATGATCAAACTGATGATCAAACTGATGATCAAACTGATGATCAAACATGATCAAACGACGATGAACAGCGTGTACATTACCTTTTTAACTTAAAAACTATTATGCTCATACATCGTGTCACATGTCACGCGTTTGACAGCTGATTTGTGTCGAAAGAAGATCCGCGCAAGCAGTCT
>JALLAR010003217.1:0-13851 GCA_036939335.1 Conticribra guillardii
CAATACTCTAGATAGTCTGGCTAGTCCCTCAGACTCGGGCATTGCCCACACCTCGTTCTCTATGTACGACTATGTACTCTCTCTCTTTCTCTCTAGAGAGAGAGTACACAAAGTCTAACGCTCTCTATGCTACCATACATATTCCTTAGAAATAATAAATTTCGTAAATGACTTTATTACTATTCCCATGTTCACGTGAATCTTGCTGAAGTCAAAGAAAACTAAATTTTGAATCACTTATGCCTCAAGCAATCTGGGACTGCAAAATGCAAAAGTGCAAAACCGACCAAGAAAAAAGCTGAGAAAAAGAACAAAAATCTTCAGAACTTTTCCACCACCGGCCGTCATCGATCATCATCTCTCATGACAGCGATTCTTCGATGAGCCCCGCCGGCCCTGCCTGCCTCGCTCGAGAAGCAAAACATTCACAACAATCACCACCCGCCCATGAAGCAACAGCAGCAGCAGCAGCAGCAGCAGCAACAACAATCACATCACCATCATGACCAATCCATCATCAACAATCCTGCAAAAATTAGACACCTTACCTGTACTAGTACGAATGCCAAAAAAGCAAATGCATCAAGAACAAAACAATTACTACGTGATACTACAGCAACAACAACAACGACAGCATCAGCAACTAGTACTTCTGCTGCAAATGGTGGACGCAAACAAATACCAGTAATCACGGCGCCTTATGAAACGAGCACTATTAGTACTACCAGTATGTCCCCTCAACAGCAGCCACAGACACACCGACAGCCACACCGACAACAGCACTCCTCAATCGAAGAGGAATCCATTCAGAATGACGGCGAGAGTAGTGTTGGCAGTTGGGATACTAATGAGGATGTCAATGACGAGAATGATGACGAGGGATACAGTAATAAAACTACGATTACTCTGTTGCCACCTCCAGCTTCGTGGTTTGACAATACTACTAAACGTTGCACGACTAGTACCAAATGCAGCACTCTTCAGGAAGAGGATGATTTATTTTGCGAGTTTCAATCTGCATCCCTTTCTACTTCTGATGCATATGCTGCACAAAACAACATCATGGCTAGTATTACCACAAATGATAATAATGAAAAGTACAACATGAAGAATGTTCCAACAAACAATGATCAACATACATCAACAAGAAGTAATCAGCATACAACAACAAGAAGTGAGAAAAATATTTTATGGAGCCAATCAAAAACTAGAAATCAAAATCCATCCTCTATTAGTATTGATGCTGCAACTGCTTCCACTACTGCCGTGATGGGCGATGCTTCCTGTAAATTATCTTTGGGATCCTTTGAAAATGTTGATTCGTCATTCGATCGCAAACACAACCACGAAAATTTTGCATCCTTTGATCATTTCGCTGATTTTTCTGCCTTACCAGCGTTGGATTCTCCAGACTCTCAAATGTTTGATTTTTCTCCACTGCTTTCATCATCAATGTCATCCAATGTCACCCTCCATAATAACAATGACAGCGAAAATGGAAGCAACAGAAACGGCAACAACTGCACCAATATAGCCACCATTCATAATACTATATCCACCACCAACAATGCATCACTCCCAGACCTCACCACTGCCATCAACACCCTTGTCACCACCACCTCCCAAACTATCGTCACCAATATCACCACCACCCTCTCCCAAACATTACCTTCATTACTCCACGAATGTTCCTCCACGGCAATTACCAAAGCCTATCACAAACTACGACTGGAGTATGCGAGAATGATTCCCCACCAGAGGTATATGCGTGCTACGGATATTGGGTCGGTGGGGGGGTATTTTCGTCCGCCGTTGATTGATGTTTTGGAAAACATTGGCATAGACAAGAATGATGGCAATAACATTGACAACAGCGAAATTAACAACAGCAACAATAATTATAATACTGATAATGATATCATCCGCTTGGGCGGAGCAGCGATAGCACTGGGAAAGGGAAGAGACAATCACATCGATTGGATGTGGATGGATGGGACCGAAGTTAGATTTACAACATTGCCTTGGATTGAGAGGCAGTTGGTTCATGAATGGAGGACATATGAATGGAGTAGATGCAATGGGGATATTGACGATTTTGACGACGATGATGATTGTGATTTAAATGTTGTAAATGAAGATTTTAATGACGACAATGGAAATTATAGTTTATCAAACGAAGGCAATGCCATCAGCAACGAAAACACGAAGCACCACAACCATGATGACGAAACATTGGATGCAAAAAACAACAACAAACAAATAAATAACAAAGAGCTAGTGTCACTATCCGAAGATGACGATGACGAGGAAGAACGACTAATGGATCAGTTAGACACTGGAGAATATGAAAGAGCACGCACATTGGCACCTCGTCCACTTCCCCGTCCGGAATGGGAACATGCCACTTCATGTTACATGTGTCAACGATCGTTTGGTCCTACTTTGCACCGTCATCATTGTAGGAGGTGAGTTTTTATGTCTGTTTGTACTTTTTAGAGGTGTATTTTGTTGGTTTTCCGCATAAAAAGTTTGGATTATTGTGTCAATTTCTCTTGTTGAAATAATAAAAATTGGACCTAATTTGTTGCATGTGTTCTTCTCGACATTTGAAATTATAGATGTGGACATTCATATTGTGGTGTTCATTCGACTTATTTCCATAAATTGCCTCACTTGGGTTATGATGGCGAGGTACAGGAACGAGTGTGTAGAGGGTGCAAGGTCGTTTTGGATTCCAGAGATTTGGAGGAGAGAGTGGCGGTGAGTATTTTATATTCTGTAGAACTGTATACAGTCAAAAATTGCGCGTGCGATTTCTCCCACAATATGAATGCGTTGCTCATCTATGTGCTTATTCACACTCTATGAACATGTCAAACATAAAAGTGGAGGTTGGCACGTTGTCGAGACTTTCTCGCAGGAAATCTCACACCGTACTTTGAAACTGGCGTCGACACTGTTGAAATGGCCGCATATCGTCTCACCCGAGTAGCCATTAAACTTGCCCGATCCATTCCACTCGGAGCACAGGCATATGTTGCTGTAGAGACAGTGGAGGTATTGCGTAAGCATGGACTCAAAGGCGTGTATGGCCTTTTATTGCGGAAAGAATTCCTAGCGGCGGCAGATCTATTATGCAGAGTTTTAGGCATCAATAAGAAAAATTGGCCATTGAGTGTGCATGAATTGAGTGCTGCAATTTTTTACGCCTTGGCGCAACATAGGGCGCTTCGGGGTTTGAGGCCTGATGGGGAGGAATTGATTCATTCTCTGAAACAAAGCAATGGAAATGGCAGTCAGAGCAATTTGGAACAAATAGATGCAACACACGAAAACTGGTTATCAGAAAGGACTACAGATGTTGAGAGGTCAAATACATCGTCTTATATTATTGGAATTGATCTGAAGAAAGAAGGAAGAGCAACGGACATCACCGATAGTAATGAACTTGATGGAGCTCATGCAAATCATTCCAACGACGAAGATGAAGCAGGTGACACAATTGTGTGGGTAGGCAATTCATCAAGAATTAAAGCTGACGAATTTAATGAACCAGTGCTGGACGAGACAGATGTTTATGATCCCTGTTCTGAGAGAGTTGTTGATCTCATCGCAATATCCGGTCCAAAGCAAGGACATCATGGAAGCAAAAGAAAAGAACACAAACTTTCACATGATGCACCAAGTTTGGCAAATGAAAAAACAGTCAAAGAGACAGCGTTTTCCACACCCGGAAACGTCGGTGGAGTTCACAAAATGCAACAAGATTCTGATGGAGAAAAGGCTAATCTTCCGTTCAAGCCCGTTTGCGAGCCAGTGTCCGACTCCACCCTTTCAGCTCTGCTTTTCTATGCACCACTTGCGCTGAACTTTATTTATGCTGAATGTGAAGTTGATATGCAGCTACTAGCTGCCCAACAAGGATGGAGGCTAGTGTATGCTTCTCTAGATCAGAACCATCACCATGCTGGAGAATCAGATGGGGCCAGTCTTGAGAGTAACGAGAACTTCTCAGACAAGCCTGCATCTGCATTGTTTGCCCACGATGCAAACAGAACTGCCTGTTTTGCCATAAGAGGTACAGCAACAATTCAAGATGTTGTCACTGATATCCGGGCAATGCCAGTTCCTTTCCCACAGCAAGAAGATGACGAAGACAATGAATACAACACCAACAGTTTAACATCGGACAGTTTTGAAAATGATGAGTGGACATCAGTGTTCCGAGGTCAGGGTCTGGCGCTGTGTGGAATGGCAGGGGCAGCTTTGAATCTTTTCCGAGAAAATGCAGACTCATTACTCTATTTAGCGCTCAAAGGATACAAAGTTAGAATTGTTGGGCATTCTTTGGGAGGAGGTGTTGCTGCACTTTTAGGTGTTCTGGTATCTCGACATTTGGAGAAGCGATGCATTCCGACTCAGAGTCCAATAACTGATTCCATGCATATGAGTGATGATGGATTCCTCCGTGTGTATGGATATGGGACACCATCATGTGTTGACGCAAAGTTGGCAGACTTCACACGGACATATGTAACCAACGTTGTCTTGCATGATGATGTTATCCCTCGCCTGACACCAACTTCTATCCGAGGGTTATTGAAGCATTTACTCTATGTTCGTGAAACTTGGGTGAAGGCTCATCTTTCAGATGATTTATTGGCCATTACAGAGCGCGCCTACCATGTATGGCCAACTAGATTGCGTGGAAGCTTTACTCTTTTGAAGAAGAAGGGAGTTGCACTGAAAAAATCTTGCAAAAAACGGATACTTCAAGGTGAGAAGAAGTCATTGACTTCTATTTCAGAAACAGCTGATGAACGTAACGAACGCGACTGTGCCCGTGACCCCGGCTCGGAGGTTCACACTCTTGAAACTTGCTCAAATATAAAAAATGAAAACGAAGACATTGACGACAGCAGTGCTGACGAGGGGGTAGATGTTGAAGGTGACTTGTTCTTTGACCCAATTGATGACCCATTGAATGAAAGTGACGACGATAGTAGTGTTGGTAGTGCAAAAGGGTAAGTTTGCGCATCCAAATAATTCTTTACGATGATAAGCCAATTCCGTTTCAACTCACCCATTTCATCCATTTACTTTCATTTTTATCTAGTGGGGCCGGGATGACAAACAACTCTCTACCTATACCTTCAAAAGTTGATTGCGACAATGAATGGGTGCCATTTGACGAGCCACCTTTGGAGACGCATGAGGATCCAAAACATATTGTAAAAAATGAACACATTGTCAATCAGCAAGGCACAACATTGGATCCACCAACAAATAGTAATGATGCTCAAATATTGGAAGAATTCCCACTACCAAGAATGTTCATACCTGGAAAAATTGTACATATCTACACTAATCGGGGTGGCTATAAAGCGGCGTTTGTTCCTCGTCAATTTCGCCAATTAAGACGTGTCAGTCTTGCTGGAAACATGCTTTCTGATCATATGTCCAAGGCTTACTATGAAAGCTTGCTCGAAGTGAAAGCAATTCGTGCTGCAAAGCAAGATCTCCCAAAATGGGTTGGATTTTCAGAAGATTGTACATGGTATGGCAGCAAGCTGATCATGTACATCCTTGTTGACCACGTGAAATTTCCCCACTAACATAATTGTTGCCGGCTTTGTTGTTATCTTTTGTTGTAGTGCATGCTGTGCAAGCAACTTTACATGGGCAAGCACATCAAATACTGAAGCCCAGGCTGCTCGTGACAAGCATAACTGTCGTTCCTGTGGAGGCTTGGTCTGCGAACCTTGTTCTAGAAAGAGGGTGCCAATTCCTTCCACAGGGATTACTGCACCCGTGAGAGTTTGCGATCGTTGTTACAATGGCTGGGGATCTCTTTATGGTGACTTTGATTTGAATGAATCAGGAAGCAGTGCAAAAAGTGAAAGTACTGGCGACTCATGTGGCATTCCAAAGAAGACCACATCGCATTCTCGACGAAGCACAGTGGTTGATGAGTTGGTGTCTAGAATTCCATCTATCAATGTTTAATACCAGGCAACAAAGCTGTTGTTCATGGCTCCGGAATCTATGAAAACCTATAATAATTATTATTTTAAAGACTGGGCTTCCTGTCTGCGTGAAAGTACTGGCGACTCATGTGGCATTCCAAAGAAGACCACATCGCATTCTCGAGAATCTATGAAAACCTATAATAATTATTATTTTAAAGACTGGGCTTCCTGTCTGCAGATTTAAACAGGCAACTTCTTAAAGTTTACTCAAGTCTAGTTGAGGTGTTGGAATAGACGTTTAATCCATTTTTTAGTTGCATTCTTTTCATGTCGTGTGTTGTCACAACATGGATGTCTAGTTGTTTTTGCTGCAATAAATTCAAGAAACACGCATCATCATTTTTTCCCAGAGAAAATGTTAGGATCCTAATTCAATCATGAAGTTACTAGGGTTCACTTTTTCCCCATGCAACAATGGCGTGTGACATGATGAAAGTTGCTTGCTACTATCATGCTATGTCATACAAATCGGCAAGTGATGATGGTTCTTCACTCTCATCATCATTAAACAAACATTCCTCCATCTCGTCACTCATTAGTAACGTCGGTGCTGATCGAGGCAATTCATCTGCTTCCACAATAACTTCCGTGGCACCCGCACACTTAAGCTCCACAGCTTCTTCTCTCGTGCGGGCTCGAGTGAAAATTGGAGTTTCGACAAATGATGTTCTCAACCGCGAAGTGGCAGCCATGACTTGTTCGTGCTCTTGATATGATACGAAAATGGCTCGTGGTTCGGAAACACCATGTGAATGGAATACTGCAGGATTTTCTCCATCTCCATACATTACTGCCGCATTCGGAAATGGAAGAATGATGTTGTTAATTAATGACGGTTCTGTATCAAATACCACGATTTGTGGCAGCGTGCTTTCTGTCTCGTCGCTCCATAGATTTGCTGAAACAAGACTGAGCAAGACTTCTTTTCCAACTTCTTCGTATCCACAGATAACTATTGCATCCTCCGCCACTTGGCATTCTTCTGAGGATTCTACAGCCACAATTAGTGCAGAATTCGAAACAAATAATGTTGAAGTGTATTTTGATGCAGCATCCGCCAAACTTCCAAGCAACGGGGTGACGGCCATTGTAATGAGAACGATGGCAGTCAAAAGTCCACCCAAATCTTTAGGAAGCACCTCCAGTCTTTCCGCCAATGCCAAAACAACAAATGCAAATTCTCCACCGCCACTTAAAAGGAAAGCCAACTTTACGGCGTCATCAGGCTCCAATCGATTAGGTTCTAGCCATCGAGGGACACGAGTGGCTAGGGCGACTGTGAGTGCCTTAAGGATGATTAATGATAATGCACCTGTTAGAACAGTGGGTAGCTCGGATATTACTAGATCAGAGTCGAATAGACTTCCGGCTGTCGAGTTGAAATTGAAACAAATGAATATGAGTCATTTCGTATCACAATGCAAGCATATGCCTTTCACAGATCAAATGATGATCATTACTCTCCATCACAACGTAAGAGCCCATTGTCACAAACTCTACCGCACACTCACCATCCATGAAAAATATTCCCAACAAAATCCCTTTAAATGGCAAAACATCTGCCTGAATCTGCGCCCTAAAATTCGTATTCGCCAACAGGACACCCGCCGCAAACGCTCCTGCCGTATCCGTCAATCCCAAACTCTTGGCCACCGCCCCCATGCCCACACTAACCAACAAACTCAATGCCACAAACGTTTCTGTACTTCGCGTCTGGGCCACGATTTTGAACAAGCGCTGTAATATAAAGGAACCAATATACATGACCAATCCAAATCCAATGGCGGCTTTCGCCGTAAGGAACCCAATTGCTGCAAAATCGGTGGGACCCTGTCCCACCACCTGCGGCAATATGACGAGCAGAGGAGCGACGAACAAATCCTGAAGCAATAAAATGGACGTCGCCGCCTGACCGGCATTTTCGTTCTCCCATCCCTTTTCTTTCAACACTGGAAAAATAAACGCCGACGTGGATAACGTCCCGGCCAATGCCAGCACCACCGCCTCCGTGGGGTTGCGTATATCGATGAATCCCTCATCTAGGGGAATGACCTTCTCGAGGATTTGAGGCGCTCCCAGCAATATAGCCGCGGTGATGACTCCGGTGGTGAGGGATATTTGCGCGAATCCGAGGGGCAGGTAGCTGGATAGCTTTTTGAGACGGGCGGAGCTGACTTCCAATCCTTCCGAGAAGAGCAAGAATAATATTCCAAAGTCGCCGAGTTCGACATCGGCCTTGGCGTTGCTAAAGACGTCGAGACCGTGAGGGCCGAGAACTGCACCGGCGAGGAGATAGCCCAATATTGGGGATATGCCCAAGGAGGTGGACAGGAGCGTGACCAGAACGGAAGAGAAGAGGAAGATTAAGAGATCTTGTCCTACCGATTCTAGTACTTGGGATGTTTGTGAGTCGGGTATGGCGTTGGTGGGCGGGGGGATGCCTTCGGAATCGGAGAGGAAGTCAGCGCCCACGTCTAGAGTTTGGGACAGTTGTCGTGAGATTTCTTCAAAGGGGACGTGGATGTTGCTGAAATCTACATCCATGAATGGATTAACATTTAGAGCTGCTGTGGTTGTGGATGATGATGATGCTGATGGTGATAATGAAGGACGCGGTAATATTGTTTGTTGACGATTCACAGTCGACAGTCTTCTTCGTCGTCCGATGTTATTGCTTGTACTCGCTGGCGTCTGAAATCCATCGCAGCAGTGGTAGGGAAGAAGGAAAGCGAGGAACAGCCCATGTCGTTGTCGTTGCGATCGTATACTATCCATTTTCGTTGTTTTCGCTGTGTGCACGTCAGGAGTCATTGTCGTTCGATTTTAATGGAGCAATTGATGATGCATGGATTAATTAATATTAATTGTAAGTATGGTGTATGGTAGATTCTGCATTTGGTGAAGTTGTAGATAGTGTTCATTGGCGGGAGCTTCTTACACTACTAGAGACTTCTTGTATTGTTACTCTATTTTTTTTTATAAACTAATATGCAGCGCATCGATCCATCTTCCATAAGAATTAGAGTAAATATTTATGTCATTGAAGCGCCAATATCACAAAATCTTCTCGCACGTATGTACTATGTCTCTTCGTCGAGTGTTCCCTCCAAAAATGGGTACATACAATATCAGTACTTAAATAATAGTACTACAGATTATTTATTTTCAGGCGAAAAAGATTCCTTGATTTTTGAGTCGAGTACCAGTGTAAAACTATTTTGAACCTAGCCAACTAAAATGAACCATCTCGGCACTTTTCCACCTTTGCGAGACTGTAGAACAGTTCACAGACGTTTTCAGTCAATTTCCAACCAGGCAAAGTTGTAGCTGAGTCTTTCCTCTATTACGCAGCNTTCTTCTCCCATAGAAAGCATAGCAGAAGCTACGGTGATCAAAATGAACCATCTCAGACAAAATCATCCCTCAGGGAAAGCAATATTTCGATGACTTCTGGTCAGAATTGATTCATGCAACCAAGAACAATATTATTATTCAGAAACGTCTGAAGATATCTGCAGCTTCAAAAATCAAAAAATATTGAGGGGATGAAAAGATATGATGCTCCAAAGATAACAATAATGGACATGAGATGGGGTTCAAAATAGTTTTACACTGATACAATTTGTTTTCTCTAGCAATGCACATTAAAATCTACTCACAGGCACCAGCATAAATGGATGTACACATTTTTATATGAGAGTGTAGTAGTAAACAGAAGAAATATGTTATTGCCACTCTTCTACTCATACCATGTTATATTGTACTATGCATTAGTACTGTTCATTAAAATCTAGTCACCGAGGTCAGCATAAGTGGATAAATACATTTATATCATGAGAATTAAAAAACAAAATCTCGTGGTCATATAAACATTCATTAATGAAAATAAAATTTAAAATGCGCACTTCCTCCGCTTTTCTACAGCCATGAGCCAGGTTTGTCATTTTTGCACACTTTTGCAAGTTCCAGCATTTTTGTGTGCACGGCCCACAATCCAGTGTCTTCCTGTTTGGTATAGTTAGTAAAAGATAAGCATGTACCACTCATATGGGCTTGATGAAGGGCACAAAGGTCAGATGAGATGAGCCATGGACACGGAGATCAATATGGAATATGGCTTGATGAGGGAGGGTCCTAGTGGGTGATAGAGTTGGTGAGTGTGTGAGTGAAAAGACACGACAGCACCAAGCGCCACAAGGTGATGTCTCAAGGTAACGGTTTTTGTATGAGAAAGATAATGCAAGGTTATAGTTTGCAACTTGTGTGGCTGACAGATCATTGATAAAACAATTGCCTTGTCACCCTCCAGTGGCTGACAGGTAGAGGTAGATGCCACAAATGTGTCTCCTAGGAAGACCATGTCATCAAAAATTTGGCCTGAACACATTGGGGTACTGTAACTCAGCCTGAAAAGAGCAGATAATTTCTCAATCTCACCATCATGCCAAAGAACCTAATAGAGATTTTGATGTGGTACCTAGAATCAAAAATTACACCCCACATCCACATTTACACATTTAATGATTTGAAAATATATGCTCTATAAAAGGCATAAATATGACTTTGTTTCTCATGGTCAAAAAAATCTATAGCTCTCAGTCAAGAAATGTGTGCTTGCCAATGTCTCATTGAATCAACACTTTTTCTTGTTTATATGTGCTTATATGTACTTTCATACTGTAACATATCACATTGGAGACACATTTTAAATGTTAAATATTATCATTTTGGCTCGCCAACTGATTGCCAATCATTGAATTGAACTGAACCAGTTAGTGATGGGATGTGGCATCTGGCAGTGTGCGAGGTTATACTGTTGCAAACATGATAGGATCAAGGAAAACATAAAATTTGAACACAAAAAAGTGCTAGGGTCTAATTATTAATGCTTTATTATGTCCACTCTAGTAAATTAGAATTACAATTGAAGACTAGTACTTGCTTCATTCAACTACTGGTTTTGCTAAAACTCATTATACTGAGACTTCCAAAAAAAAACGTTATTATGGCTTAAACTTCCAAACGAGTAATTTTCCTATTACATACAATATGGCAACAATGCATCTACAAAACACCATCTGACCTCAGATTCATTATGCGACCATGCATTGTAAATCGCCTTATCAAGATCATTATTTAATTTTTGGAGGCAGCGGGGACAAAGTTGAACTTGTAAGGAGATGCTTCCTCTAGATTATCATCATCAATTGTGCATGGACCTTTCTGGTAAGACCCTGTCTTGGTGGGCATCCTCCAAATGTTATCCACAGTGAATTTACCATTATAAAAAACATCGGGAAGGTAATCCGCTGTTAACCATAAATAATCCTGAGAAGAAATAAAAATTTCATGATCAGAATTGAATTAGAACTCTGCTTGTGCGTGATGTGAACAAATAAACAAATATACAAACACAAAGTATCTCACATCATCATCCCAAGCATATGTGTCCGTCCACCACATGCCACAAGTGTCATCGGTGTTTTCCCAGGCAAGGACACCTGATTCCAAAGGAGATTCTTTCGAGCTGGAATCCCACGCGTAGAAGCTACCCTCGTTAAGAGATGAATGGAAGAGATTACCAGCACAGTCAAACGTCATTCCATCAGTGTGTGAGTGACGGGGGCCATGGTTGATGAGGGCAGCTGCCCAGTCGAAGGCGGCTGTATCGTCAACCAGGTAATTACGCAAGGCAACGGTGTCGACAGAGTAAGTACTTCCCGACTGCTGAAGTCCTGAATAGAACAGGCGAGACGAATCTGGGGTCACCGCAACACCATTGATGGATTGGGCGAATGTGTTAAGCCCAAGAGATTCACCCTTGAAAACCCAATCGAGTCCAAGCTCAGCAAGCATGGTTGAATGGACAAAGCGCTTCGATATCTTAGTCATGTGATCGTAGACGATGAGCGCCCCATTAGTTCCATCACCATTCGCTCCAGTCATGTCGGAAATATACGCCACCTTGTTGATGTTGTCGATGGTAATGTCATTGAGAAAGACGCTAGTATAGGGCGCAACCTCATTGGGGAAGATGTATGGATCACCGACGATTTCTCCTGTTGCGACATCAAAAATGACAAGTTTGGGGGGGCAAGTATTATCTGCCGATGTGAATATATCCACTCTTCCAGTATCGATTACCCACATGAGTCCATCGTTGTCAATTTCCATCGACTGGACGTACTGAAGCGCATCGCAGTCGCCCAACTTATTCATCTCCCACGAAGGCCATGGGCTCAAGACTGGATTTTCAATCGGATAATCTTTGTCATCAAGCGTCCTATAAAAAGGGAAATGGTTCAGTGGTTTACGAAAGAAGAAAAATAATGAGTTTGGTGTTCATGGTAATATTCAGAGAATAAGAAAATATACAAATAAAAGGAGTAATAATAACATCTACAAAAAACAATCACCATCAACAACAACTAACAAAACAAAAATCAAACCAAAACAAACTCACATATCCACTTTGACGACATTCAATGATGAAGGAACGCCGCCAAACCAACGAGGCACCGTGAGGAAGACGTTGATGTTCTCAGGATCCGCTTTCACTCCTGGGCCGATTTTGATGCCTGTAATAACAGCCACATTGCGGTTGAGTGCACCACTGTCAAGATAATCTTGTTCAACGTGTTCATCGTTCCAGTTGTAATCAATGTGGTTGAAGTTTAGCACCATCTGAGGAGGGCCGAGTTTACCATCGCCCACCTTATCCTCGCTTGGGCATGTTCCGTCGTCTTTGTCCGACTTGGTTGCAGTTAACTTTCCCTCGGCAGTGGCGAGCGTGGAAGCGACGAGTGCAGCCGCAAGGGCAAAACGATTGAGGAACATGGTGATGATGAAGCTGTAGAAAGAAGAAAGTATCAAAGACGCCAATGTATTCGTTAGACTTGCTTATTGAACTAAAAACGTTGCCGCAACTTATAAATAACAAATTACATAGATCATGACAGGCTAGAATGACCGAAATCTTTCCTCGTCGACCAAAATGCGTTCAGCAAGAAGACATACGTCGCCGATAGACGATGGACGATCGACGGACGACGGTTCGCAAACGAAATATGCCCGTCTCCCTTTGCCGGCGCATACGGTGTATCCTCGTCGTCCCAACCGAACGTTGTTGGTGACGGCCTATAATATCGGTATGGAGTCGATGCCGACGTCGACCCGGCCACACACCACGCACCACCCGCCATCACCAAAGTAACCAATAATCCACGTCATCTATCAACACGCCACCTGGACATCGGAGACTTACCTATTTATTTCTTGAACTCAATTGTGGTTAGAAACAATGTGTTTTTGTTAAAACACTGGGTGATTGTTGTTGTGTTTTGCTCGTCGACAAAATTATGATCCAATGTATTATTTTGTCAATTCTGCTCTGATGGCAAGAATGGCAACTGTGGCAACTGATGCGATCGATCGATGGGGCAACAACTACTAACGCGCAAATAATAAAAGACACAAGTCGCCAATACCATGCGCTTCGCTCTGCGAAAGATAGATGTATCTTTTATTGCCTTTCGTGATCGTTCCGATAAGGTATCTACAATGTAAAATAATACTAGTTCTCTCTTAGAGAGGATATTCTTAAATAATCATCATGAAAGGTAGTATCTGAATCTCAATATTCGTATGAAATTCCGACGTATGATGTATCTTTAATTATAATCTGAAGGTAATGCCGGGAATTATGTAATTAATATTCTCCTAATATCTTTACGCGAAGCAAGAGTACCCAGATTGTTGGTGAAAGCGTCTGTCCCAAAAGAAAATGTGGTTTGACTTTAAAATGAGGGATTAAGCTCAATTT